>QLPN01004105.1:0-23131 GCA_003314395.1 Albatrellus ellisii | reverse complement strand
AGATAGAACAAATACTTGTCACATTTCAACATCAACTAATAAGACATGACTACAGTTACATATATATTGCAACAGAGAATAAAAGGAAAGAATGATAGATGTAAGCAGAAGTGGATGAACAATAGGCACACAGCTGAATATAATTAATAGTTCTGTTGTAGGGAAGCTGAGGCTTTGTATGTGAGTTGAGGATGAATGAAAGAAAAGAAAAGGAGGGCACAATGTTCATCTGCGAGTGTGTGCGCTGTTCATGCAGTGGCGGCGTGGGCTGTGCTGTTGACACAGCAGTGATGCGGTGCACACTGTGGTGCTGCCATGCATGCGCGGGAATTTTGTGCCACACTGCTGTGCATGTGCCGTGCTGCCACATGCAGCACACCACACCAGGGGACAACTTTTTTGTAGCAGTGCTTCGGACACGAAAAAAACCACGTGTTCCCATTCCTCATCCCATTATATTATAGATTCCCTGGCCAGATACACCACAATTCCTGCCCTGGCTCACATGGCTGCCACCAAACACATTGTGCAGTACCTTGCTGGTACCCTGCACCTGGGCCTCTCATACAATGGCACACATGGTGCCACCATTACCACACACTCAGATTCCGATTAGGCATCTTCCCTAGCTGACCATTGTTCTACTGGCATGCATGTATTCCTTCTCTGTGGCAGTGCCATCATATGGTCTTCACAGTGACAGCATGTTGTCTCACTCTCTTCAACAGCAGCTGGATACATTGCCTTATCTCAGGTGACAGAGCAAGCCATGTGGTATAGCCACCTGACATTGGAGTTAGGGGTCCCTCTTTTGCTTCCCCTCACCATTTTCAGGGATAACAAAGGCTCTATTGACCTTGCAAACAACCATATTGTTGGCAAGGGGTCCAAGCATATTGACATCAAGCACCACCACATCCATGAATGTGTTGCCTGTGGTCTTGTCTCTCTCACCTGGCTCCCCTCTGCCTCTATTCTCATGGACTGCCTCACCAAGCCACTACCACATGCCACATTCAAAACACAGTGCACTGCTCTCAGCCTCATCACTGTCAGTACACCAAATGCAGGGGGCTGTTGAACTTTTACTGTAGATATTCACACAGTTCATTTGGCTACACCTCCTTACTCATACACACGTACACATTACCTACAAATGCACACACACTCCCAACTTCTTCTCCTCAGACCACTCACAACATATCCAACCTCTCTCACTTCACACACACTCCAGGATGACACACGTCCCTCCCAACTATGGTAACTGTTGTATTCTACATCATCATCTCCACTACAACTTTACCCTACAACACTATATAAGATGAGGACTCTACGCTACCAACTCCTCAGACATCTTACACTTACATGTTGTCTGAGTGAGTACCCAACCACCTCCATCTTACTCTTCCCTCACATCACCTGCAGCCTCTCCCACTATCACGTCATGGCACTCACCATGCCCATGATTACCCTTACTGCTGCAGACATATGGTCTCCACTCTATCCCTCAAGGAAGCACTGTTCACATTTACTTCAATTACAATCACGTTAGTTGCATGCCCATACCTGCACAAACATGATGGGCAGTACTTAGGACAGAGCAGATTCCCAGTGACCTGCATGACTTTGGGGGCAAATTGAGGTCCATGGTTTGATATGATCTTGTCTGGTAGTCTGAAACATATCCATACATTGTTCATTAGGAGCTGCACTGTTACTTCTGCATCTATTGTCTTCTTGCATGGAGTGATGATGATTGTCTTGCTGAATTTATCCACTATGACATTGATGCTGTCATAACCATCTATCTTAAGAGTTGGGATGGTCTCTGGGGTGTCTCAGTGGGTTGTAGTGGGGTGTACATCAGATGTGTGATCTTCTTGGATGTTTGACAGATGGAACATCTGTGAGGTGCATGCTAAAGTAAAGCCATACTCAAGCAGAGCATAAATGGGTGGTATTGAGATAGAAGGGGATGAGAGTACACAGAGACTAACACACTATAGCAGATATCCCAGATGATGTACAAAGCTGGGGATATCACCTAAGTGTACATGCAGGCTATGGCAGGCAATAACAAATGATATGATTGTGAGCAGCAAGGTAGATGTATCCCTGTATGGGGAGAAGGCAGCTAACATGGCTGCAGCAGGTGGTAGTAGAGGAGTGAATGCAGAGTGAGCAACACAATGTTGTCAAGTATGCTGCAGGCTAAGTGTAAGAAAGAATATAAGATGGAGTGGAGTGTTAGATTCCATGTGTGTATTATGCTATATTTTGTTCTGCTTCACTCTCTACACATACTCCTTACATACTTGACTACACATATCACCACATGTCTTCTACTTCTCCTCAGACTGTACCTCCACCTGCATGTCCACATACTCTGGGACAACACATGTCCCTCCCATCTATGGTAGTTGTTGTACTTTACCACTCCACTCTCCACCCTAACCCTACCTACATTCACTATATAAGATGGACATTCCACATACAGGCTCCTCAGATGTCTTGCACACTGTCTGAGTGAGTATCACTTACCTCTTATCACACTACTTTCTCATCACATCCCTGCAGCATACTTGAACCACATGGTGTCACTTACTCTCTGCATTCACTCACTCCACCACTTGCTGCAGCTATGCTAGCCACTCTCTCCCTTCATGGGGATACACTGACTCTAATATTATCAATCTTGTTGTTTGTCTATGCTTGCCCAAGCCTGCATGTACACATGGAGTATACTCACTCAGACTAGATGTAGAATGTCTGAGGAACTGTAAGGTATTGTGCCCATCTTATATAGTGAGTGTAGGTATGAGACTGGAGTCTACATATATCCCTAAAGGTGGGAGACTGGGTGCACTCAACTAAAGATCACTCAATAGAAGAGGAAATCCAGCCATAACTAGCTGGAGTATATTCAGCTATCTAAGAAGACTCTATATACTCTAGCTATACATGCACAGACCAGCACAGTAACTAAGGGGCAGGTCAACTAGACAATACCTGCAGTAAGTATGGTACCATGCAGCTACCTCATGGTATGACCTCATAGTCTAGACCAAAGGAAGGTAAGTAGATAAAGATCTAGATAAGATCAGATAGACTGAAAGGAAAGATGATCTTATCTAATCTAATCAAATGAAGATGAAAATAAAAGTAAATGAAAATAAAAAGGTAAATGCTCCTAATAAATGGAGCCTGACAGTAGGTAGAGTTGGGGTAGAGAGTATAGTGTAGAGTATAACAACTACCATAATGAGGAGGGATGCACATTGTCCCAGAGTATGTGTGGATGCTCAGACATGTAGGTGGAGGTAGAGGTATGGTCTGAGGAGAAGATGTACATAGTGGGTATGTAAAGTGTATGTGCAAGGAGTGAAGCAGAGTGAATTAGTATAGCATGTACAGAGAAATGTCAACACTAAGAAAGTACAGTATATATAGTACAGGGCTTTAGGGCAGGTATAGTACTGCTGGTGGGTGCCAGGTCTTATCTACCAATAGCTAATAGCCCTCAGATAGGTATTAGTAAGTGATATGCAGTCACTGTGGGAAATGTAGTCATACTTGTACAGTAAGTAGTCCAAAGTAATTGTATATGTGTCATATATTGGGCCAATGTATAAGATAAGATAGCAAAAGATCTGATAAGCTCAGATCAGTAGATCTTTAGATATGAATGGATCTTGAGTGATACAAGAATTGAGACCATAGAGAAATATTGCAAAAATAGAACAAGAATAGTGCATCCTGACAACATCCATCTGTTGATGACAGGCCATGTGCAGAGGAGAACTAAGAGAGTTCTTATTTATACATGTTGTACCTTTATGGTATATATAGTAAAGTATGTATGAGTGTTTGTAGGTGTGTGAGTGTATGTTCAGTATAATCAAAAAGAGGAAGGAGGATGTTAGTCATCATCAGCACATTGTCAACACCATCTATGTGGTTCCTGATAAATACAGACATTCCCAGCCACCAGAAATCTGCCTGTACTAATGTCAGGACATACTATTTTCATACTATTTTTCTCTTGTTTTTATGATATTTCTCTAGGTCCCAATCCTTGTATCACTCAAGATCTGTTCATATCTAAGGATCTACTAATATGATCTCATTATATCTTATCTCAGACATTGGCCTGATCTATGACACATATACAATTACTCATCAGGCTGCTTACTGTACAAGTATGACTACATTTCCCACAGTGACTGTGCAAGCTGCACACCACTTACTAATACCTATCTGAGGGCTATTCACTATTGATGGATAAGGCTTAGCACCCACCAACAATACTATGCTTGCCCTAAAGCCCTGTACCATATACTGTTAAACTTCAATAGAAGGTGACTTGTGATTAGAACCAATGGAAGCTACAAACACCACACCAAGTGGGGGACCAGAGTCTGAGATGAGCAACTAAGTAAATAAAGTAAGAGTGAAGTAACTGTACCTAGAGTCCAAGATGAGCAACTGAAGAAAGCAGTTGTGCCACCTGGGAACTCTTTTATAGTACATGTAAATGTGGAGTATGAACATTAACTATGTGTACCATATGTATGCAGAGTTAGAACTTAAATGGATCAGGACAAAGAAAGATATGATCAAATATAAGTCAAAGTCTGGAAATCTTGAGATAAGAAAAGAAGATGAGAGTTGGTGAAGAACCTTGAATAACAACATATACACTGGCTACTCTTAGGTGATATTGATGAAGACCTAGGATGGGGGCTAAGCAGCCAGACAACCACCTAGACATAGGTGGGGTCAGAGGGAGTTGGCATATAAAGAATGTATCCTGCAGCAAGGATAAAGATGGCTACACAGTAGCCAACAAGGATGACATAGAGCACAGTCTCCATAATGGAGGACCATGGGAGAATGACAAGGAAGAAGGAAGTTGGGTAAAGACTGGTTGAAGACACCTCAAGGAAGGAGGAGAATGTCTGCTTGTTATATCCAGATGCTGTACTACTACTCTTTATAAAGGGAAGCTATGTGCACAGACTCCTTATGTAAGTTGTTGTTATTCAAGGTTCTTCACCAACTCTCTTATCTTTTTCTTATCTCGAGATTTCCAGACTTTGACTTACATTTGCTTATATCTCCACTTCCACTGATCCATTTAAGTTCTAACTCCACACACATATGGTACACATAGTTAACATTCAGACTCCACATTTATGCATACTATAAAAGAGTTCCCAGGTGGCACAACTGCTTTCTTCAGTTGCTCATCTCGGACTCTAGGTACAGTTACTTCACTCTTACTTTATTTACTTAGTTGCTCATCTCAGACTCTGGTCCCCCACTTGGTGTGGTGTTTGTAGTGCTCCTTTATTAATCACAAGTCACATTATCTCGAAGTTTAACATAAGTAGGGTGTGGGGTGTGGGTGCCAGAGTGAAGCAACAGTGACCATGAGAGTTCAACAGATATCCCCAGCTTTGTACATCTGGAATATCTGCTATAGTGTGTTAGTCCCCTTGTATCCTCACTTCCTCTTTGTTGATTTTTACCTATCTTAGGATGCTGGACATACTTACACATCCTTATTTCTTTTCTCTTTATGGTTTGAGCTCCTCTTAAACACTATCTTGCTCTTACTATATCTTCTTTACCTTGTCTTTGTCTCACCTCAGCACTTCTGCATGTGCTGAGGTGAGTAACTCTTCTACTCTCTTAGCTCTCTTCTGACATATCTGCTCTATGCAGCTCTTTCTTCCTCTGTACCCTCTACCATCTGGTACACCTCTTCTCTTATCTTACAGCCATCTCTCTAGCTCTATATCTCTGGCTATATCTATAGCCATCTCTTTAGCTATCTCTCTAACTTTCTAGGCCTCTGGACTGTTGTCCTCTTGGCTCACCTGGGCTCACAGGCCTATCTGTACACTACAATGTTCAATTTGCTGTTTGCCACTTTGCCCATGTTTCAATAGTTCTAGGGTGTGGACTACTGTAAGAATTCCCTTGTCATAAATTTCATAATTCTGTACTGGTTCTGTCATTGCCTTTGAATAACAAGTAACTGGGTGCTATTGTTTGTCTGTTCCCTGTTGTGATAAAATTGCTGCATAGTCATAATTGGAGGCATTGCACTCAATGTGGAATAGTTTCTGGAAGTCCAGTGTAATGAGTACTGGAGCAGAAGTGAAGGATGCCTTGAGCACATCAAATGCTCTTTGTGTCCTTTTGTTCTAGTTCCACACATGATCTTTCTGTATCAATGCAGTCAGTGGTCTCACTATTCTTTGATGAACTGCCTATAGAAAAACTTTAAAGCCCAAGAAGGCTTGAACATCTTTAACCTTGGCTTTGATAGGGTTCATGCTGATCTTATTATGCAAAACAGTCATTCTGCTTGAGATCTCTTGAAGAAACATTTCTCTAGCTTTAAGTATAGATCTTGTTTGAGAAGCCTCTGAGTGACATCATTGATGATCTTCTAGTGGTCTTCCAAGTCTTCAGTAAAGATTAGGATGTCATCCATATACAAAACAACCTCATCTGTTGGAAGGAAGTCCATGAACAATGAATTCATCATTGCCTGGAATGTGGTGTGAGAATTTGTGAGTCCAAAACAGTAGGTTCCCATAATTATCCTCCCACTAGGAATGCTGCCTTCTGTTCATTTCCTTCCTTGATCTGAATGTTATTCTACCCCTATTGGAAATCTAACTTGGTGAAATACTTTGCATCACAGGGTTTGTTGATTAAATCAAGTATGAGCAGAAGTGGATACTGATTTGGGATGGTACATTTGTTTAATTTCTGATGGTCTTATACTGGTCATCGTGTCCCTTCCTGTGAGGCCAACACTGATGTCAAAGCTGAACAAATGAAGAAAAAGCTAAAACAAACAAAAGTACAATCACACTTCAACTAGCAGATATCCCAGATATATTAGCATATAGTAAAAGGAAAAGAAAACTGGTACTGTACCTAGTGGATATCCCAGATGATCAGAAATGAGGGATAATGCTAGGAGTTGTAGAGTATATATAGTACTGTACTGTAGGGCAGGCATATGAAAGAGTTGGAGCCTGCAGTAAGTATAATAATAACAGCCAATAGGAAGAGGGGATGCATCAGTGCTGACTGAGGCTCTGCAGTAGCTGTGGGAATGGTTGGTGATACTCCACAGAAAGTGTGAGAGAGCTGAGTGAGCATCTGCAGTAATAGTGAGAAAATGAGTCATAAGTACTTCATAACCAGGCCAATCAAAGATTGGACAACATACATGTCATCAGCCAATGAATCCTAAGAAAACAAGTATAAGACCAGATAGATCACTTCACTAGATCAGGAGTGATGTGTGCTAAGAGTGGCATATTGGACAGTCTTAGGGAAGGTTTGCAATAACAACACCCCCAGTAACAAGGTAATTGTTGTGCACTTGATAAGTATAGTAAATGTTCCTGATGACAATGAAGAGCAGGATCAACAAGATAGTGATGAGGATGATACTGCCAATGACTAAGTGAGGATTCAGGATGACAAGTTTAGGATGTCTTAGCAATGCTTAGAGTAACTTAGAGATCTTAGACTTAGTTCTTTAGAATGTAGCAAGGTGAGGGCAAGCTTAGATCAAGTGCAGTATGGGAGAATCCCTAGATTGTGAAGTTGACAAGACTGGGGTTTAAGACCACCAGGCTTGTCCCTACTCATACAAAACAGAGTGTCCTAAAGATAGTACAAGTAACTAAGGTTCACTGATCAATGATGATTGTGCAGCAATCAACAAGATCATGTCATGTCCATAGTAAGCTAAAGTAAATGTAGCCACAAGTGCAAAATGAACTAGAGATAAACAAAGGTAAATAGAGATGAGATAGGATGAGTCCTTACTAATTGTATAATGATAGTCCTTAGCAAGTAAATGTAAATAAATAAAGAAACATAAAAAGATAAAGAAGCTTTATAGTACTTGGAGTAGAACTCACAGTGCAGTATGTAAATACTGTAGTACCATAAAGAAAAAAGAGATAGAGTCCTTACTATAAGTTGGAGCTAAGCTCAACAACTGTAGTTAATACTACACTTATAGTAAGTAAGATAAAGGAAAAAGAAAAAACAAGTCCATTACAAGGTGCCTAAGCAAGTGCCTTGTAACAATAAGAGTATCAGTGGTGATATGGATATAGGAAAAATGGATAGAAAAATAAGGGAAATAATATGTGGCATGACACTTCCTTCTTTCTGACAAGGAAGAATGATGTGGCCAAGGGGCTCCTTGATCCATGAGTATAACATTTATTCTTAATTTCTGATGTAAAGGCATCCAATTCTGCTTGTTGTGTTGGACTGATGGTATATGATTTTCCAGCATATGGAGTATATGCAGGCTTGAGCTCAGTGGTGTGATCCCATTTCTGTTTCTTGGGTACATGTTCCAATAATTGTTTATGGAACACTTCCCAGTGTTCCCCTTGTCTGAATTGTTCCAGTAGTACTTCTTGTCATATTGGGGGATTGTGTTGTTTAATTCTGCATTGTATTCCTCTGCTGAGATATCTCCTGATTCTTCCACTTGTGACATCAATTCCTCCATCAAGGGATCTTGAGAATCAGTATTCAGGGTGAATGGTGTTCTTCTGTTACAGGTGTTGTCAGGATACTTGTTGTGAGGTGCATGTTGAATATGTATGTCTACCTTTGTTCAGCTTTCCTCCCACACATCACATTCCACACACTTTACATACCATTTACATCATGCATATCTTGACATCTTGATGCAACTCTGAGTAATCATCTCCTTCCTCTTTCATCCTTCTACTGTAAACACACTCATACACAGACACATAATTGTACACACACACTGCTACTTACTAGATACTGGCCCATGTGAGTCCACAGATACTATAAGTAGACAGTAGCATGTCCATATAAATATCAGAACTATTCCAGTTCTCTTCTCTGCACATGGCCTGCACTTACCAGGTTATGGGCCCTGCCCAGGCTATCTGTGTCTCTCTCCTACTCACACTTGTACTTGTCTTCACCATACTCCACTCCCACTCATACATTGTTCTCTCCCTCCTTTTTGCACACCTTATAACTCCCTCTTACTCTGCCTCCATTCCAAAAATCAACATCATCCTCAAAGGAACAGAGAACTACAAGCAATGGGCTAATGTTATTAAGTCCACCCTCATCATCATGGGCATATGGCATACTATTTCAAAAGCTCGTGTTACCACTAAAACAGCTACCAGAGATGTGGAAGGCAGTCTCCCTACAACATACACCATCCATCAATGAAGATGACATCACTGCATGGGAGCATGACAAGGATGTTGCAAAAGCTGTTATATCTATGCATTGCAGAGCACAGCCTGTGGCAATGGTCACCAGTGACACCATGACTGCAAAACATGCATGGGATGGTCTCAAGCACATCTACAGGAAGTGAACTGTTATTACTGCCTTTGTTGACCTCCAAGCACTCTTGACAAGCAAATTCAACATCAACACTCCTCTGACCACCCAGATAGACACCTTAATCATTGCACAAGATAGGCTTGTCACCTCTGGGGTTGAAGTCAGCAAGCAGAACATGTGCTTCTTGCTCTTACATGCCTTACCTCCCTCCTGGGCTCCATTCTCTTCAGCCCTACTCACTTCCTCCAACTTATCACAGCTCACCATCAGCAACATTCAGTCACATCCTTGATGAAGAAGCCCACATGAAACCTTGCTCAGCACTTGCTGCCTTCACACAATCAGCCTCCAGGCCCTCTTGATGCAACACCATCTTCTGCTTACACTACAAATGGAAAACTCATACTGTGGATAATTGCTGGGTGCTGCATGGTATGCCTTATGACATTAGAGCACAGTTGGACAAGAAAGGGAAGGATAAGGATAAGGGACTGGGGGATACAGCACCTAGTAGCTCCATAAATCATTTGTCTTCCTCTGCTTCTGTTGCTTCCCAATTTGACACATGTTACTATGCTGGCAGCAGCCATTGGATGCTTGACTCAGGTTGTACAGACCATATCATGCCCTTCTGCAATGACTTTGCATCATGTGCCTCCATCTCCCTGCAGCAGGTCACCATTGGTGACAGCTCTGCCATCACCTGCCTTGGAAAAGGATCCTGCACCCAGGAATATGTCTTACTTGATGGCACCAGTGTCATACTGTCTCTGTCCAATGTGTTGCATGTTCCCTCCACCAGTGGTTGCTTCCTCTCTATCAGCAAACTTGACTCTCTCAGTTTCCATATCACATATGAAGGTGGTACATGCACCATCTCTTGCAGGGACCATGTCTTCGGCATTGGACAACTTGATGGGGGAATGTACTGGCTTTCACTCCATACTGTCCCTTCATTGCACACTTTTGCCTCCCTGTCACTCCACCTTTGGCATGAACACCTTGGCCACATGTCTGAGGCAGTGGTTAGTTGCATATGGCCTTCCCAGATGTCATGCTTCTCTCCTCCTTCCCCCACCTCTATCTCTGCTCCTTGTCCCAGTTGTCTGCTTGGGAAGTTCCCCAGGTTGCCCTTTTGCCTTTCTCACACACATGCCACTGAAGTCCTTGGGTTGGTCCATTTGGATCTGGTTGGGCCTGTCAGCACTGCATCACTTGGCATGCACAACCTCTATTTTGTGACCTTCTTGGACAATTTTTCAGGCTTCAGCATGGTGTACCCATTGTGGTACAAAGACCAGTTGTCTGTGGCACTAAACAGCTACCTCTCATGTGTCCATGCTCTTTTTGGCTGCTGGCCTCTGGCACTGTGCACAGATCATGGGGGGGAGTATCTCACCACATCTGTCACTTGGACTCTGCAGGAAAAGGGCATCACACACTAGCTCATGGTGCCTTATGGTCCTCAACAGAATGGTCATGCCAAGAGGTGGAACCAGTCCATTCTCAATCAAGCACTCAGCCTCCTCCATCATGCCAGTCTTTCATCCAGGTTCTGGGAATACATGGTTTGTGTCACAGTCCACACATATAATGTCTCTCTTGTCCATTGCCTCCAGTGGCAAACCCCCCATTTGATCTGGCTTCCAGCTGAGGGTATCCTGGACATTGTGCATCTGCATGTCTTTGGTTGCCATGCCTGGGTCAAGGTGCCAGAACATCAGCATCCTAAGCTTGGCCCCAAGTCCAGGCCTCTCACCTTCATCAGGTATGAGTCCAGGACCAAGGGCTGGCTTTTCTGGGACAGGTCCACCAGTCACTGCATCATCAGCCATGATGCTGTCTTCCAGGAGGATGTTTTCCCCATGCTGGAGTCAGCTTCTGCATAAACCATCCTTGATGTCTTCCTTCCTGCTCCTCCTATGCCTCCTTCAGCTGACTCAGGAAATGAATGGGATGCTGACAGTGACAGTGACTCTGCTGGCAATGATGATGAAGGGGGTGGTGGGCCATCTAGCATCCCTGTCCATCCAACTGCTGTCCATCCTCCTGCCCCATCTCCCTCAGGGGGCACTGAGCCCTCCTCTGTGCCCCCCCCAAGTTGTCATTGTTGGTCAGCAGGCCCATTCAACTCCTGTGTGGGTTGATGCACCATTGCCTGACCTGGTCACTCCCCTGGCTGCTCCTCCACCAAGTGCTCCTCTGCCCCACACATGCATGTGCCCATGCTGGTGCTTCTCCCTCCCCAGATTGGCATGGGGCATCCCAGTCTTCTCCTGGTTGCCAGCATGGCCATTCCCTGCTAGTCTCTGATGACTACCCTGTAGTTCACAGATCCCAACACCTTACTCATTGCCCTGCATGCTTCAGTGATAGTGCCTATGGTCTGCACAAGTTCATGGATATCCTTGGCAAGGGGGGGCTCTCAGATGATGACAATGACATTTTTGCCATGCAGCATGGCACTCCCTCAGTCTCCTCCATGCTTTCTCATGCCATCTCTCACAACCCACTCACTCTTGTTGGTTTTTTCATTACCTTATAATGCTGATCACACTGTTTACTTATTTAGTATACTTATATCTATCTCATCTTATTGGTATTTCTTTTCTCTTTATGGTTTGAACTCCTCTTCAACTCTATTTTGCTCTTACTATGTTTTCTTTATCTCATCATCTTCTCACCTCAGCACTTCTGCATGTGCTGAGGTTAGTATCTCCTCTACTCCATGAGTTCTCTTCTGACATACCTGCTCTATGCAGCTCTCTCTGTCTTCTGTGTACCCTCTTCCCTCTGGTACACATCTTCTCTATCTTACAGGCCTTTGGACTGTTGTCCTCTTGGGTCATTCATCTCCACCTGGGCTAACAAGCCTATATCTGCAATGTGATGCCCAATCTGCTATTTGCCACTTTGCCCACATTTCAACAACTCTAAAGTAGGCACTGAATAGCCCTGACTCAGACCCCTGGTGTTTGGCTTGTGAAGAAGAGCTCTCCTCTCTCCACAAACTCTACACACCTGGGAGCTGGTTGATCTCCCTCCAGGGCATAAGTCAGTGGGAAACAAATGGGTCTTCAAACAAAAGGCAGATGGGTGATACAAGGCACAACTTGTTGCTAAGGGATGCACACAGGTGTATGGTGTTGACTACAGAGACATTCTTGCCAGTTGTGCATTTTGAATCACTTCAGACTCTTCTTGCCATTGCAGTGCTTGAAGACTGGGAAGTCCACTCCATGGACATCAAGTCTGCCTTCCTAAATGGTGATCTCAATGAGGAGATCTACATGGACCGACCTCATGGCTTCATGGTTCCCAGGAAAGAAGGGAAGGTTTGCTGGCTTTCCAAAGCCATCTATGGCCTGAAGCAAGTGTCCCACCAGTGGCATCACAAAGTGCATGGCTCTCTCCTCAACATGTCATTTACCTGCACCTTCTCTGACTTGGGCATCTACGTCTCCACTTCCTCCTCCAAACCACTCATAATTGTCTTATATGTCAACAACATCACCATTCTAGGAGGATTGCTGGAAGAAGTGGAAGGATGCAAGGCATTATTAAAATCCCTTTTCCAGATGACTGATCTTGGTGAGATCAAGTCATACCTTGGTCTTCATGTCATGAGGGACAGAGCCTCCCATATCCTGGAAATTGATCAAGAACCCTACCTCATTGACATTCTAGATCATTGACATTCTAGATCATTTCCAATTCAAAGACTGCAACCCAATCTCCACTCCTCTTCCTCCTGGCTCTGCACCTGTAAAAGCTGGTTCAGATTATGTTGCCTCTTCCTCTATTCACAACAATTACCAGCAACTGATCAGGTCACTACTATATGCCACCATAGTGTCATGAACTGACATCTCCTTTGCCATCATGAAACTATCCCAGTTTCTTTCCAACCCCCTGCCTGAGCATCTATCTCTTGCTCATCACATCCTCCACTATCTCAAAGGCACCCTGCACTATTGTATATGCTATGATGGTGGTCAGAAGGCAGGGATGGTCGACTATTCAGACACAGACTGGGCAGCAGACCACAATGACAGGAAGTCCATTGGTGCATATGCATTTCTGTTGGCAGGTGGTGCCATTGCCTGGTCATCCCACAAACAGCATACAGTCTCCCTCTTGTCAATGGAAGCAGAGTATATGTCTGTCTCTCAAGCAGCAGCACAGGGAATGTGGTTGTGCTCATTGCTTGCTGAAATAGGTTTTGGTTTTT
The DNA here is from genome assembly GCA_003314395.1 of Albatrellus ellisii. Taxonomy (NCBI): domain Eukaryota; kingdom Fungi; phylum Basidiomycota; class Agaricomycetes; order Russulales; family Albatrellaceae; genus Albatrellus; species Albatrellus ellisii. Next base: position 9,504 of record QLPN01004105.1, on the reverse strand, counting down.
CTCTTCCCCTCTTACTTTATGGTGACAACAAAGGCTCCATTGACATTGTGATGAACCCTGTCATCACATGTGGTACCAAACACATTGACATACAGCATCACTATATCCATGAGTGCCTCTCCTCTGGCTTGATATCTGTACATCATCTCCCTTCTTCCCTTGTCACTGTGGATGCCCTAACCAAGCCTCTCTCCTCCCCTCTGTTTATCACTCATTGTTCCAGTCTTGGTTTGGTGGAGTGTGTCTCCAGTAAGGGGGGCTGTTGACATCTTGATGTGACTCTGAGTAATCATCTCATTACTCTTTCATCCTTCTACTGTAAACACACTCATACACAGACACATAATTGTACACATGCACTGCTACTTACTAGATACTGGTCTGTGCGAGTCCACAGATACTATAAGTAGACAGTAGCATGTCCATAGAAATACCAGAACTATTCCAGTTCTCTTCTCCACACATGGCCTGCACTTATCAGCATATGTCTTACTTACACAATGGACTACTATATTTTCTCACATGGGCCCTGCTTACTGCATCTATATGACATGTGCCCCTCATCTACATCTGGTAGCCTTTGTTCTTCACTTCTTCATTCTCCACTCTAACCTTACATGCAGACTCTACATAAGATGACCATTATACACTACATCTCCTCAGACATCTTTCTACTTGTCTGACTCCTTACTCTCTCACACTGTGGCACTCACTTACTGTCCACACACACTGTCTTGCTGCAGCCATGCATACACTGCTCACCATTATATTGTTGATCCCTCTACTTATCATCATTAGATGTATCATCATCAACATGATTATTACCAGGAGCATACCAACCACACTTCCCTAAGATTGTCCAATAGGCTGCTCTTAGCAACTTCCAGGTCACATTCAATATGGCCATATGGCCCACCACACTCCTCATGATGTTGTTGTCTATGGAACTCAAGGGAATGTATCCAATGCCCATGTATAGCCTGGATTACAAGGGTACTACTACCATCTGGCAGGAAAGCTGATACCTCAGCCTGTGTCTACAACCCAAAGCCAACCTACTGGAATACCACACACAGTGTGGGAACACTGAGAACAGAAGCAAAGATTGGACCAAGACAGTTGACTGTATAACAGCAACTAGCAGAGGTACAAGAGTGGGGAAGGCAGAAGGCAGAAGAGCAGGAACAAGAAGCACTATCACAAGTGACTGTCATTCTAGTCTTTATATAAGTATGAGAGCTGGAATGCATGAAAGGGATGGAAAGCACATGATAATGGTCCAGTGAGAGATGTGGTAGTATGACATATGGGAACCATGTGGTGGGATGACATAGGTGAGGATAGGGGAGATGTGCTGTCTCAGTCGTGTGTGCGTGATGAGTAATCCAGGGAAGCCCGCGTTCCTTGAACCCAAACCGCGCGTCGGTTGCGAACGTCGCCGAGGCACCACCATTTTTCCAGCATCCCTTGTGTCACCCGCGGCGGCACTCAAGCCTCTTGAATCTCGCAGTCACGCTCGAGGTCAAGAAAATCGGGCGTGCCAACGCCGCGCCCCGTTTTCGGGTTGAACAGTTTGACTGCAGTGCGCACACGTCAAAAAAGGGAAAGAAACCCAAGAACAAATGCGCCCAAAACGAGCACAGGAGAAGACAGTGGATGGCACCAAGAAAAAAGGAGGCACGCACTTTGCTGTGCATCGAACGGCGCGCCAAGCTCAAACACACCACTGGACAGACCCAACGCCTCCGCCCCGCCCCTCGTGGCCAGAAAAGGCGCGCCAATCCAATTGACTGCGCGCGGGCTTCCATTCACTGCCCCTTCTTCTATGCGTTCAGGCTCCCTCTCTCCGCCAGCACCGCGTACCCCGTCCCAATCCTCGCCACGTATCGATGTCCTCCGCGCCGCGCATGTCATGGACATACGTGACTTGTTCGTACGCCTCTGCGAGGTAGCTTTGCACGCACGCGCCAGTGCGTGCCGCGAGCGCGCTGAGGCCGTGCAGGAGCGCGTCGGAGCACGTTGGGACGAAGCGCGAGGTCAGCACGGCTTTGACGAGACGTACTGCGTGTGCGTGTGGATACGGCGGGAGGGCACCATGCGCGCGAGGAAGCGCTGAACAGCAGCGAGCGCGGCGGGGGGGGTATGCTCGGAGTACGTCGAGTGCGAGAAGGTGTCCATCGAGAGCTTTCCGACGAAGGCGCACAGGCCGGCGCGCCACATTTCCTCGGCGAGGATGATACTGCCTGGTGTGAGAGTCGCGGGGAGTGGAGATGAGAGACTCAATTGGACGTCGATTGCGCCAAAGAACATGGCGGCGCCGGTGCCGTTCTCGATTATGCGGCGGGCAAGGCACGGCGCGCGGGAACTGCGTCTGCGTCAATGCGCTCTTCTGCGGCATACGCATACTCATCGAGCCACTGCATGAGGGGGAGGTGTAGGCCCGCGCCCTGATAGAGGAACTGGGGGCGTGGATATGGAGATCGCAGAACGTGGGCAGGACGGCACAGTGTACGGAGGCGGATCCAAGGACTGAAGGAGAGATCGGGTGCTGGGGTCGTCATGAATAGATGCAAAGAAACGGATTATGCCAGAAGGATTGACACCTGTGCACCCAACGTCAGCACTTTCGGGGGAGCACGCTAGAGACAGATCCTGCCTAAGAGGTGGTCGTGTAGAATCTGGATAACGTCGGGCGCAATAAAGTGAACAAAACCCCCACATCACAAAGAAATGATATACCACCACCGACAAAGGGGCAAGCCATACTAGAAAGTCCCGGAAGTTGCCGGTAACGGCTAGAGGGGCCGACGACGTCATGCACCATCTGACTGGTCTAGAGACGCCTCAAGTGTGTATATATCTGCTCTCCGAGCCATTAAACCACGCAAATCGAACCATGTCTCTCGCTCGTTTGTTCTTCCGCGAGTTTCGTCCGTTCTTCCGTATGCTGGAAGAGCCTTTCGGCCGCCATCCCGTCTTGCCTGCCACAGGCACTTCTGCACGATCCCTACTGTTTGATGACCTTTTCGTTGGGGATAGGGTTTGCCCCCCCGTTGACCTGACTGACGACGGGAAGCAGTACATCATAGAAGCCGAGCTTCCAGGTGTCAAAAAGGAGGATGTGGAGGTGCGCGTCAGCGACTCTGGTCGGAGCGTCACCATCGAAGGACGCATTGTCCAGAATGAGCCGGCGTCTGCACAGGGCTCCGAGGACACCATGCAGGCCATGTCTGATTACGGTGAAAGTACGTATCTTTTTTTGGTTGCTTGCGCTTCATAATGAAGATGCTCACCCCATGATTCGCAGAATCAGACACGACGAGCGTCGTAAAGCAGGATCAGACACGGAACCAGCTATCCGTGGAGCGTGCGTTCACTGGTAGCGCAAACTTCATGCGTACCGTTTGGCTTCCGCGTGCTGTTGACCCCGAGAACGTCTCTGCCAAGCTCGCGGACGGCATCCTTACTCTCAAGATTCCCAAGGCCGAAGAGCCTGGGAGTGTCAGGGTGAATGTGGAATAAAGCATTTTGAAATTACTCATGGACATGCCTATATGGCCATCTTATGCATCATTTCGAGTGTAAGCCTTACTGACTGTATCGATATGTGTAGCATGTAAATTATTGTCAATGTACCACTCACCTCAGTTGAAACCCTTTGTCTACATCAGTAGCCTGCTGTGACTCGCATTAGCCCAATACAGTGAAGGCAGACCGCCGAGGCCTCCGAGTTTATCAGAAATCAGAACATCGACATACAGTCTACAGTCCACAGTCCACAGAACAGCCGGACGAGCGCGATGAAGGCTTGGGCTTAACCAGCAATTGACTATTGACGTGACTGCACGTTGAAAGCAGGACATCCTTAGCCTGAGTGTATTGGGCTCTTTCAACTTCGTCTTGCGGAATTTCTCAGCCACCTCAACCAGACTCAACTCAAGCCTGCCTCACTTTCTCCCACAATCCCACTCCGCCCGCATATTGATGGACCCGATATACCTCAAAACCCCCACTGCAATACCCCCGCCCCCATCCTTTCATCGTCGCTCCTACTCCCACAACGAGGACTCTGACGACGAGGACCAACTCGATGACTCCGGTGTCCCTGATGCTTCTGAAACTGTCCTGCCGCCACCGACCAACCACGGCGAGGGGCTCGAGGAGGACGACGACGAGTTCGATGGCGCGGTGCGGCGTCGCTGGACACGAACCCCGGGGCAGACCCTGCTTCCCCATACGCGTCTCGATAACATCTTACGTGCTGATGGTGTGTGGTTGTCCTCCCTCCGTGCCCAATTCACGCACACGTACATTCAGAAGTGCTGACTGTATCTATCTATTGCCTGTGCTGTTCCAATGCGTTACTGGTGGGGCAGGCGGGAGCGGGCTTATGTCCAAGGAGGCGCTGTTCGTGCTTTCTGTTGCAACGATGCGTTGCTGTCCAGCTTTGCTCGCTACAGTACACTGACGAAATGTATCGACTCTCAATTGCCATTCTTTGCCGTGGGCATCACAATTGCCCTTCCTGCTTCCCCATCTTCAGGAGGAGTTCGTCAAACGCCTCGTTCATGCATGCTACCAACACGCAGGCGCACAAAAGCGTAATGTCGTGCAGTACCGCGACATGGGTGCGTTCCAACACCCGTCTCCGCTTTCACAATGCCCATGCGCCCTACACCTACACAGCAGCCACCACTTCCCAATCACACCAATTCTCCTTCCTTCAAGGTGCGTATTTCTATCCTCATGTCGCCCCCCAGATTCAAACACCCATTTTCCCCTCCATAGACGTCATGCCCGTGCCCCTCCCACTCTCTGCCGCGCTCTCCCGCCGCGCGGCTAAAGAAAAAGAACGCATCGACCAAGACCCCGCGCTCGCCGCGCCGCTCTCCTCGCCGCGCGCCCTTTGCCTCCCTCTCCCCTCAGCCTCCTTCTCCGCCAACGACTCCGCAGCCCCCCTCGATGACCCCTCCGCTCCCCATCCTCGTTTCCAACCCCTACCGCTAGTCCGCCCCGCACGCAGCCGCCCACGCACCACCAACGGCCGCGAGCGCAAACGTGCCATCTCCGCTGCCGACCCTAATGGAGGCCCCGCTGTGAACGGCACCGGCGATGAACACACCCGGCTGCGCCCGTCGGCCCCGGCGCGTCCGCGCGTACGGGACAGCCGCGGACGCTATATAGTCAGGGCGGTGGCGACGGCGGCGGCAGTATTGGAAGCGGGCGGCGGACTGCGCGGATGTCGGAGCCTGTGTTGTCGCGGCTCGAGCAGGCGCAGCCAGGCCCGGGACCTGTCCCGAACTCTGGGTGGGGCATTGGGCCGCCTCAGCCCCAGCCCCAGCTCCTGTCTGTGCCATCGCCACCACCGCCGCCACCGCCACCGCCACCACTGCCGCAACCTTCGTCACCGCCGGGCGCGTGGCCTCTTGCGGGGCCTGCGAGTGAATATATGGATGAGCGTGCGTTTGGCGGGGATGGGGGCGGAGGAGGCGGAGGCGAGGGTGTGGTGGGTGTGGGTGTGAGCTTGGGATCAGGGGCAGGGGGTATTGGTATCGGAGGTGCAGAAGGCCCATTTGGATCGACGGGGAGGACGATATATTCCCAGCGGTGAGGCGAAAGGGCGTGTGTGCTGCAGTAGGCATTTAGTGAAGCTTGCCGGGGGGTGTATTGTTAGAGTCGTGGGAGGCCCGGGTGTCGGTTGTGTATCTCTACATGCCCTGCAAGTCGTAGACCTGGTACAATGCTATGGTGGTGCAGGTCTTGCACTCGTCTTCGCGATATGATCGCCGTTCGTGGTGTCCTGGGCGTTTCCCACACGTCATGTAAACTAGGCATGGCAGCATCTTAATTGGTGGATCAACACAAACTTTATATTACACTTCGGGGAACGGGGAGACACGTTCTAACGTTTTAGCATCTAAGTTGGTGGCACGATGTACACACACAAACAAATACGTGCAGTCTGAGAGGTCAAGAGGGAAAACGCTACAGGATTTAGAGAGGTGGGTACAGTTAATGACGGCAGAGCCGGGGGGAAAAAGGCGCGCTACATCTCGTGCATCCCGCCCCCGATGGCGAAGTTCGCGGCCACCTTACGGGAGAGGTAGTCACCGTACACGACCGGCTCGTATGTCTTGGGCGCGCGCGTGTCCTTCATGTTCTCCTGCAGGCGGTGCGCGGCGGGCAGCGGCGCGACGCGCGCTGTGAGGTTCGGCTCGAAGAAGAAGGGGACGCTGCGGCGGAGAGTTAGCAGGCGGGCAGCGGCGGGAAGCGGAGCAAAGATGCGTACGATACGCTGTTGGGGGCGGTCCGCGTGGGCGTTGGGAGAAGGAGCGGGGTCAGAGGACGGAGATAGGAGGGGAAAAGAGACGGTACCGGTAGTTGGAGCCGCGGTGGATGACACGGTGCAGCGTGCTCCTGTATATCCCGTTCGTCCAGACCTCAATCACTGGAGGGGCATCAGCATGGCGCGTGCGCGGATGCAGAGAAACAGAGGACGCACTGGCGCCGATATTGCACACCACGCAGCCAGGCCGTGGGTCTGCGCTGATCCAGACGCCCTGCTCGAGCCCTTCTTCGGGGGCCGCGACGTTGATGTGCGTAGCGGCCACAGATGGCTGTGGGATGAAGACCTGCAGCGCGTCGGGCGTCGGGTCTGCCCACAGAAAGCTGACGGCATGACACGGCGTGAGAGCAGGACAAGGAAAGAAGACAGGAGGCGCACGTGAGACAACCATAGTCACTAGAGGATGGCATGTGGGTGAGAGACACATGTGAGAGAGAAGAGGGCGCACCAGTGTGCACCGCACGAGAAACCAGCCTCGTCGTTGGGCAAGGGGGGATATCCTGTGGATCAAGAGCGTGTCAACGCGACTGCAGAAACACACGCGTGTGCGTGCAGGTGACCGTACCGATGATGCGCATCGACCAGAAGCTTTCCTCGACCTGGCTGCGGAGTTCCTTCCATTCCGCAGGCATCATGCCGAGGCCAACGGCCATCCTAGTGTGGATGAGACGTGTTGGTAAAAGGTGACGGAGGCGGGAGGGAGTACGTACGCCTCCATTACAACGAATCCGAGGCGTGTCATTTTTGCAATCCACGCCTCGTACCTCTCACGGAAGCCTGGTATCGCAGGCCACTGGTTCTCTCCCCACAGCAAGCGTGTCTTGTCCGGTACATCCACGGGGCGGTAGAAATCGATCCCCTCGTGGTTGTCTGCGAGCCCACTTGTCACATTTTCCTTCAGGCGGGCATATCCTGAAAAGTACCGCGTTAGGACATCAGTGCTAGGACTGGGGGGGGAGAATGGAGGCACACCGCGTGCGTAGTCTTGGTTGCTAATGAAGAGCTTGTCCTTTTCAGCCTGAGGGAGATCGAAGAACTCGCGTGCAAGACGAGAGAGCTCCTCGGGCTCGGAGGAGTCGATGTAGGAGGAGATGTCCAGGTAGAAGAAGCCGTACTCGAGACAGGCGGCATGGAGGGCGGCAGCGGTAGAGAGGCGACCTTTGCCGTCAGCATCGGGGTCAAGCCACGGTGCAATATCTATGATGGGTAAAGATGCTTTTACTTTAGCTGGAGACATGAGTGATGAAGAAGCAGAACAGATGAATTTCGCAAGGACAGGAAATGACTTTTGGGTGCAGCATTAGGGTCAAGCCGCGGTGCGATATTTATACTAGTAGGCAGAGATGCTGTAACTTTAGCTCGAAACATAAGTCAGGGAGAAAAAGAACAGAGGAAAAGCCATTCGTAGGGGCCAGATGCGACTTTCGAAGCGAGAGGCCGTTTATAGGACGAAGACGATCCGGGATCTGGGATTCCGACTTGGTTTTGCCAAGCTAGGATGGGTGCCCTCATCGCCATCGCCCTACACGTCGACTCGACGCAGGAATAAGGCTCTGGAATGAGATGGTCCGGAACACTAGCTGCTGTTTCCCTCAACTACTGTGATCCCCGACTCCGTCTGCACGCGGAGGGGAAACGGGTAGACAAAGCAGGGTTGCACATAATATTTGTTACAGTGGTTCTTCCTGGTTTTTGGCCACATAAGCGACCGAGATCCCCGTGTCGATTCGTTCTTTAACCAATGAGGGTCAATGTGGACCCTACCATCTATCGGCTTGAGACTGTTTTTAGGATAATACCAGCAAGGATAGGATCGAGGGTTGTGCCAGGTTTACTGCGAGCAGAGGATGTGTTGCATTATTCATGGTTTCAGCGTGGCGACGAGGGATGAACTACTACTATCCTGTGGCTAGTCCTGGAGCATAAGGTCTGTGAAGGACATTTTTGCGGTGAGGCATTGGCATTACGTATTACGTTTCATGTGTTGATGTAACCCTTCGGATTACTCATCACATACATCCGACACCTGTCCGATCCAGTCCCCCCTACATATGTCACTACCTACCTACGTCAGACCCTCACATTTATCACATGCTTTCGAGACTCATCACGAGACCATACTCCCTGCCACCTGCCTCATGCATTCCAGCCATCATCAAACAGTATATAAGACTGACCCTACAACCCTAGACCCCAGTCTCCTCTTAGTTCTGGTTTCTTCTCTCTTGTTCTCCTGTCTCCATATCTCTTCGACCACTGTCTGATGAACACAGGCCATGCGCGAGGTGGAACTTGAATAGTTCTTATTCTCCCATGTCATCAATGTATACTACTTATAGTAGAGTCTATCATGCATGGACCATATGACTTGTACAGTAAGATGTGTGTGTATGTATGTGTGCATGTATGGATGTGTGAGCACAGTATAAGATGAAAAAGGAAGGAGTATATTATACAAGTATGAGATGTCAACACTGTCCTTTGTTGCTGCTATACAGACTGTTGTCCTGTTTAGTTGCCTTCACCTGATCTCACCAACTTCTTGTTAACATGGCAGTGCACAGTGCAGCAGTTGACTAGGCTGGGTCACTCTACTCAAAGAGGACTAAAGGGCGACAGCAGGTAAAAGCTGGGCAACAACCTGAGTAAGAGGAAAGCCAACATCAAGATTGCAAAGTAAATGTAAATAAGGAGTGTGGCTGTATCCATGATGTGGGGAGTTGGGTAAGTAGCCAACTGACTATCAATGTCCCTTTGTATAGTACTTATATACTGTAGGTGCTGGCACACAGACCACACTGATGTAAGTATGTATGGGGTGCAGGTGCTGTGGCGAAGAGCAAATCGCATCAACACTTCTCCTTTGAGTGTTCTGCATGCAAGCACACTTCCAGTTGAGTGCATTGCTAATGACAACTCCCATCACGTTTCCATTTTACAAAGCAATATTCATCCCTGAATATTCTCTCGATTGCCTCAAGCACATTTGCTTCTCAAACAAACTCTTGATTTTGGCTATTACCAGTCTGAGCATTTCTCACTTTGCTACTATGTGGCTAATGCGATTATATTCACTAAGTTACTAGTGCTAAATCCAGATCTAGACAATACACTGTTGATGGAATTACCAAACCAAGATTTATTTGTTCAAACAACTG
>QLPN01004102.1:0-23599 GCA_003314395.1 Albatrellus ellisii | reverse complement strand
TTTCCTGCTCTTACTATATCTTCTTTACCTTGTCTTTGTCTCACCCCAGCACTTCTGCATGTGTGGAGGTGAGGCTTTATTAGCTCTCTTCTGACATACCTGCTCTATGCAGCTCTCTATCTTGTCTGTATACCCTCTACCATCTGGTACACATCTTCTCTTATCTTACAGGTATTGTCACCCCTCTTTCAGCACTTCTGCATGTGCTGAGCTCTCTATCTCTTCTGTGTACCCTCTACCATCTGGTACACATCTTCCCTTATCTTACAGATGTGGCAGTTTTGCCCTCTCCTCTTGCTCTGATGGGTTTTAGCCCTTCTATCAATCTAAATCTGTTTTGGGCTTGATGCCTATCTATTATATGTCATGGTCTTCTCTCTCTGTTTGCTGCCTTGCCCAGAAATCAACACTGAATGCCATTTGATGCTCAACTCTGGTTGCTCCAATCATATCATACACTATTGTAAAGACTTAGTCCAGTACAAACCAACACCATTGCCAGGAAACATTCATCTTGGAGATAAGTCAACCATCCAGTCTATTGGTACTGGCAATGTGCTAGGACAACTGCAAATCAAAAGCTCCACACATAGCACAACCTTCTCAAATGTCCTGCTCATTCTTTGTGTGGGCCACAGACTTTTGTCTGTGAGTTGCCTTGACTCTCTGGGATTCACTGTTACCTACCACAATTGGAACTGTATCATATCAAAAAGCTCCATCATCTATGGGGTAGGAAATCTTCACAGCAGGACTTACTGGCTTACCCTTCTTTCTTGCACATCACTTCATTATGCATATGAATCACAATCCCTTGACACCTGGCACAAAGGCTTTGTGCATGCCTTGCCACATGTTCAATTCAAAGGGACTCTGGATGCAGTGCATGGGCTGCTCATGTAAGACCCACACATGCCACACTCTAGGCTCTGTGATGGCTGTATGCTGTGCAGGCATGTGAATAGTCCACTTCTGAGTGACCTTGGAACCAGGGTATTGTTTGTAAATTTCTGGTTGAATTCTTCAGGTTCTAGCATGGTTTGCCCACAATTCAATCTTTGAAAGAATTCCTTGAACAACATAGCTGAAATGAACTTGGCAGTTTTTCATTGCTGTGTTTTGGGTGAAAGCCAGTTCTGTGTGATGATGTGACATACATAGTCATATACTGGTGTCATTGTGCACACTAGAGTATTCCTAGCTCAGTCCAGAAGAACCAAGATCTTGACTGGATTTCAAGAGACCAGAAAAACTGACTCAACCATGATAATGTACTCCTCCTTATCCAATAATATGTAGTCCAGGGTTGCTAGGGCCCTGAACCACTTTGTCATCACTGTGGCCCTTTGATCTGTCACAAAACCATTACATTCTGTAATTCACCAACACACTGTGCTTGCAACATGCTGGCACTCACAGCACAGGTTTGTCCTCTATCCATCTTGTACCATGACCATGATTTCACCAAATTGTGGTCTCTCATTTTCATTCCACCAGAGATTTAGGAGCATTCTTGCCATGGATGCTGTGCTGCCTGTAAAGATACTATGCCCAAGGCAGCTTAAACCAGCAGTGTACCCAGAAAGTCATTGTTTACAGTCACTCCATGACAGAATGCAAAGTAGTTCATGGTACATTGATATGTGCTGTGGTATGGTAATAGCAGAATTTATAATCACAACCACAACATTTGCTGAAGAGTGCAAGCCATAAGATCCTCTAGAAAGAGAGTTAGTAGTTTAGGGTGATAAATGCAATGATGCAGCATGATTGTGTGACAGTGAGGAGATGCAACAGAAATGCAGCACTGTGAATGCAATGCAATGCAATAGAGAATGCTGTGAGGCCAACACTATGTCGAAGCTGAACAACTGAAGAAAAGCTAAAACAACAAAAAGGACGATCGCACTTTGACTAGTGGATATCCCAGATATATAATCAGTAAGAGTAAGACAAGAGAGAGCTAAATACTACTGTACCTAGTGGATATCCCAGATGATCAGAACTGAGGAATAAACTGCTAGGAGTCCTATGTATATATAGTACCCTGAAGCATGCACAGACCATGCAGTACAGTATAGGGCTGGAGAATGAGAAAGTATAGTAATGACATCATACCTAATAATAGAGGGGACATGTAAGTGCTGACTGAGGCTCCGCAGCAACTGTGAGAGTGATTGGTGATACTCCACAGCAGGTGTGAGAAGGATTGGTGAACATCCACAGTAAGAGTGAGAAAACAAAGTATAACTAAAGATAGAATGGGCCGATTGGAGATTGGATGACGTATGCATCATCAGCCAACAAAGATGAAGAAAAGGAATGTATGACTGTGGGAATCACTTTGATCAATCAGGAGTGATTGTAAGATCCATAGTGATAGAGACATAAGAAAATGAAGAGAAAAATAGGGAAAATAATAGTGGCCTGACAAATGCAACACAATAATAAGTGTGACATATGAGGGGTACATGCACTTTCTTAACTGTGAGACACATGGAGGGCAGAGTGGAAAGCACTTTTTCACCTTGAGACTTGGACAGGAAAGGGGAGACAAATCATGGGCAGGGTAAATCTATTCATTTCTGGTGGATGAGCCATCTAAATACAAACCTAGCTCAAAGACTGGAGCACAACACGACAAAATAGAAACTTTACAATACAGGGTTGATCATAGAGATGAGGTGGAGTCTAGATGCAAACAAATAAAGTATCATACTATTACAGATGAGCAAAAAGGGAAAAGCACCAATTGCACCAAATACTGACTTTGTGACTCATGACTCCATGGTTACTTTGGTGGGCCTGGACCAAGCCTCAGCCCATTAGTCCTGCTCCTTGTCAGCTGAACCCAGTCCTCTATTCCAGCATAAGTGTGAATGCACAATTGATGCAACTGTGGATGATTATTGCATGTGGCATGTTAATGTTGCTGTATCTGCCTGATGTTGCAGATGGTCATTTTCCAATGTTACATGTGGGTGATGCTCATCATCTCCTCCCAACTGAAATATTGACTGTCCATAGTCAATGCAGTCAGATGCAAGACACAGCCAGAAGGGGTGACTTGCAGGGGTGAAGGCACAGGTGGAGTGAATGAATGAGTGGATGAGGCAGAGTGTCACTGGGTGGATAGGTGGGTATATAGATGCTCCACAAGGTGCAGCAAGGCATGACATGGATGGGGTGGGTATCAGACAATCAAAGCTGATACAGGAATAAGGGTATAATACAACTGAGTGGGGCTGTGGAACTGCAGAGCATGAGGTGGCATGACAGAAGGTGGACACAGGAACAAGCTGGGAATGGGCAGACAGGAGGCAAAACTGGATTGCAGGGGGGGAGGAGGACTAGGGTGCAAAGGAAAGGATAGGAGTAAATGAAAGGAGTCAAGAGGACTGTTTGTTTTTGCTTTTTTTTTTTTTTGCTTTTTTTCTTTCTTGGGGGACTGGAGATGTTGGAGGATGGGGGAGAAAGATGAAAGACAACAGAAAGGTGATGTAGAGAGGAGAGACAGAATGGAACATGGAAAGGCAAATAGAGTGACAATGGGAGGTAGTGTTGTTATTATAAGGTTCTTCATCAACTCTCATCTTATTTCTCTATTTCACATTTCCAGCTTGTTACTTACATTTGATGATACCTCCACTTGTGCTCATGTGTTTAAGTTCTAACTCTGCATGTATATGGTACACATAGTTACAGTTCAGACTCTGCATTTATGCATACTATAAATGAGTTCCCAGGTGGTGCAGCTTCTTTCTTTAGTTGCTCATCTTGGACTCTAGTCCCCCACCTAGTGTGGTTTTTGTAGTGCTCCTATCTAATCCACAAGTCACTGTCTATCAAAGTTTAATTGGTGATTGAGAGCAAAAGGGGTGGGAAATAGGGGAGAAAACATTTTCTTTTGGAGACTTTGAGCAAAAAGGAAGAAAAGCAGAAATGTGGGAAGCAGGGAGGAGGGTCAAGGAGACACAGCAAATGTGAAGGCACAGGCACTCCTGCCCTAAACTGATGTGCACAATAAATGGACCACCACTGCTAAGCTTCATCAACACTATCTTCTTCATCCTCTGACATGTCATGTGCCCATTCCCTTGCCACCACCACCTCTCACTGTGCATTGGGGCACATCCAAGCATGCATGCATGCCCTGCTCAATGAGCAACTGCAGGGTGAGGGGCTCCCTGAAGAGGCATATCACATGTGGATGGTGGATGCCATGTGTCTGCTGGTACATGGCATGAATTCCCACTTGACTGTTGGCACAAATTGTTCATACAGACACTGCACCAGCAACACAGAGGTGGTGGACCCAACACAACTTTCTTCATCAAAGGAGTCTGTGGTGTCATGGCACCCATCACCCAAGTGAGCTGGCTGGGGTGGGAATGGGAATTCCTGCCACCAGCCCTGGTTGAGGAATACACCCAGGCAGCAAATGAGGCATTTGGGCATGAACTGGAGCTCACTGAAGCTGCTGAGCACAAATGTGAGGAGTGTGAGACACAAGAGCACATGGAATGGGAGGTGCAGGAGCTGGCAGAGCATGAGGCTTGTGAGCAGGTGGAACATGAGGCTTGTGAGCAGGCAGACTGCAACAAGGCTGAGTAACTTGTGATCAAGAAGCCTGCACAAGTTGAGCATGCAGCATGGGAGGAGGCTGAGGCCAAGCTGCAGGCACCACTGGCAGGTATCAACACATGTGGCCAGCAGGCTGAAGTCCTCATACCAACCTGGCCACAGAAGCCCTGGTGGATGCAGGATTTGGGCAAATGGCAGGCTTTCCAACTCACACCAGCATGGGTAAGACTGCAGATGGCAATGTGCTTGCTGCAAAGCTTGCCAACTGTGTCATCTGAAGAGGGCAGCCAAGAGGCCAGTGGTGAGAGTGATGATGACAACAATGACAGCAGTGACAATGAGGAGAGTGAGGGTGAGCCAGTGGCCTCCACAGGAATGGCTGGGGTGATGGCAGTGAAATACAGAGTGGAGGATGTGACTGATGATGCAATGCCATGCCTTGCAAAACATGCACAGACAGGGATGATGATGCCAGGTGCAGTCACAGCAATGCAATGCATGTGGAAATGGATCAATGTGGGCCAACCCAGTGGGTTAGTGGGCATGCTGTGCCCTTTGCACATTACTAATGCAGCACAGGCAACTAAATAGTGTGGCCTGTGCCTTTGTATGACCAGCACCTACTTGTAATATGAGCAGGCAGGACACTGTATCAAGCATGCACATCAGTGCAAACACTGCAAAGGCACTACAAGGCCACTCTGGGTGGCCATGACTGGTGAGTTGCTGTTGAATGTCATGATGTGGGAAGGTCACTAATCAGCTTGCAACAGACTGGTGGGCCACTTCACTGCTCTTTGTGCCAGGCAGCAGTGACATCAGGCAAATCTCAGATTGGGAGACCATCCAGTGGCACCAGGCATGCCACTTCATTGTAGAGGCAGCAACTTGCAATTGACCAGTCCTTCCAAGTGGTGGAGGCCAAGATAGAGGAAGTGCACATGCAGCTTGAGATGCATGAGCAATGGAGTCCAGAGCACAGTGAGTCAATATGGAAGGTAGGTAGTGATGGTACAATGATCTGCACAGTGGTTGTACCTAAGCCCAGTTGTTAAGATTCTGGGCAGGGCAGCAAACTGAGAGAAGACCATGATATAAAACAGACAGGCATTAAGCCCAAGACAGATTGAGATTGTGAGAAGAGCTAGAGAGAGCTCATCAGAGCAAGAGGAGAGAGCAAGATTGCTACATCTGTAAGATAGAGAAGATGTGTACCAGAGAGTAGAGGGTACACAGAAGAGCTGCATAGAGCAGGTATGTCAGAAGAGAACTCAGAGAGTAGAGGAGATACTCACCTCAGCACATGCAGAAGTGCTGAGGTGAGACAAAAACAAGGTAAAGAAGATATAGTAAGAGCAGGATAGAGTTTAAGAGGAGCTCAAACCATAAAGAGAAAAGAAATACCAATAAGATGAGATGGAGGTAAGTATACTAAATAAGTAAACAGTGTGATCAGCATCATAAGGTAATGAAAAAACCAACACTAGTCACTTTACTCAAGGAGGATGAAAGGGTGACAGAGAGTATAGTGAGGGCAGAAGCCCAAGAAGAAAGAAGAGCAGTAGCATTACACAGAACCAAATGTAAAGAAGGAGTGTAGGAGTGTCTGTGTTACAGGAGGGGAATAAGAAGTCAACTGCTAGATAACATCCCAGAGAAAGTCCCAAGATACCACACACAGACCATACTGACTAAGAGAGTGTGAGGTGCAGGTGTTAGATGTGAAGAACAGTACATAATTCTAACAGGTAGTGCAAAGGGCAAGGGAAAGGATAGGGGGTAAGTGTTGTCACATGTGTGTTTTGTTTGTTAGATATTCCTACCTGCAATAGAAAGAGTGAAGGTGAGAGAGCAAATGAGAGAAACTGCAAGCAATATTAACATTTGATAGGGAAAGAAAGAATGAAAGTGAAAGTGAAAGAAAAGTGAAATAAATGCATTCTTAGTCACACTCTATGTCATGCTTATCAACATTGTCTAGTGTGGTAGGTTCTAATTGACGGACATGATCTGTCATGACATCTATAAGTTTGTTGAGTGGCAGCAGAGAAATCACTTGTTGCACAAAATAGGGGATGATGTAAAATGCTGTGATAGACCTGAGCTGTCCAGTTCACAGAGGATGTATGTGCTGCCTCTGGTGTGTGAAAGAACTACAAGTGGTCCAAGATAGCACAGACACATTTTAAATTTAATGCCCTTTCAATTGCAGTGTGGCAGATGAGGATGGGTGCACCATGTTGGAAGTCAAAGTCATGGATAGTCATGTCAAATTTGCATTTGAATCTGGCTGTGGCTGCATGTTATGCATAAAATACTGTCAAGTGTAGGTCTGTGAGATGCTCCTGGCACTTCTGGAGTGTGATCACCCTTCAGGAGATTAGGTCAGTGGTGGATAAAACTGAATCTGGCAGCAGAATTAGATATGTAGCTTTGGCAATGTCAAGGTGTAAGATAGGATGAGTGCTGGTAACAGCAAAATAAGGGGAACACCCCATGTGCCTATGAATTGTAATACAGTCAGCCCAAAACATGGAATTTGCCACCTGAGACCATTTCAACTGGCCACCATCTGCAGCCTTGAACAAAGCCTGGCACACATTAAAATGTGGATGCTGAACAATGCTGTTGGCACACAAATTGTAACCAGAAATACCATTAGTGCTCCCCAGCAACAAAGGATATCTTCAAATATCCAGTTGCTGAGGGATTTTGCCATCTCAGAGTACAGCATGTAGAATTCTGGATAATGTGGAGTGAGCAATGACCTTGTGCAATATACTTATATCTGCCAGACAGAGGCATGTGCATGGAATCCATGTACATTTTGGCAAATAAGGGCACCAGCATCATGACAGTCAGAGGCAGGAAAACATTCCTAATCTGCCACATTTGACAGATATGGCACATCCCCATGAACCAAGCAACATCTCACAACAGTTGAGGCCACCAGAATCATCCACAAAGTAAGGTGCATGTCACACAAATACTGTGATAATGAATATCATCATGTGCTGATCACAGAATGGGTAACCACTCCTCATAAAGAGGACTGCCTTGTGCTGGCCATGTGGGTCTTTCTGCCAGAGTTGTCCTGTATCCATGAAAAATTCAGTACAATAATGCATGAATATCACATATTGTGCATCATCAATATCAGCTGGATGCTGCAAATTGTCAAGCCATGTGCAGATGGCAAGCAGTTGCTTGTCCTGTTGTAGCACAGCAGTGTTTCATAGAATCACCTCTGCAGGTGCATTTTTGCTAATGGATGGAGACATGTTATTGTTCTCAGCTGGAAACTCTGTGATGCTGTTAGCTAATGTGACATGGGATTGGGGATTTGTGTATGTGCATGATAAAGGTGGGTTAATATTGTGCATGAAACCATAAAAATGGTTGATCTAGTCATCAAACTCCTCTCCATTGTTGTCCTCAGGCTGATCACCAGGCTGCAAAGGCCTTCATGACAGTCCATCTGGACCATGGACTACACCAGGTACATGCACAAGCATGAAGTGAAATGCAAGGATACTGATGATCCACCTATTGATACTGGCCAAATGCATGAGGTCAGGGTTGGTTAGCATGCCTTTGATATACTGGGCATCAACTTTAACAAAGAGGTTCTGAATGCCTATGAGGTAGAGTTTTAAGGCATGCAAGGCACAGAATGAGCTGTAGATCTCAAGTCTTGCTTGTGAAAAAGTGTGACTCTCAATTGTTAAGCATTATTGAGCCAAAATGCATGAAATAGCAGCATCCATTGTTTTCCAAATCCTTTTGGCTGAGGATGAATCCAACTGCAATATACAATGTTTTGACTGAGAGGATAACAGGCACAGGTGATTCATAGTTGATGGGTCTGAGTGCAGGTGATGAGAGAACAGCTTGTTTGAGGTCTTCTTGTGCCACTAGCTGCTCTGGACTGAAGATGAAGGGTTGAAGTTTATGAGTGAATATAGTGAGAGCATGAGTGCAATGTGTGAGATTGTGCATAGAGGTATGAAGAATGCCAACAGTTCTGGGGAACATGTGTATGTTAGAGAGGTCATGACAAGGACCTCAAGTGGATATTTTCATGACATGTGACTCTTCAGGAATGTGACCTTCTGGAGTACAACAGTGTCCCTCAATGTTGATGTCAGAAGCACAGAGCACTGTTGTGTGCCCTGAAAATGTGCCTCCAGCATACTTCATTCACTGGACAACATGATTGAGATTTTGAAAGTGCTCCCATATGAAGTGTCAAATGCCTGGATTCTGAGGGATTGTTTTGTATTTATCATCAGTGTTGTGGTAATTGGTGTTGGGACCTTTAACTGGTACATTGTCAATAAATGGTACTGTGATATGTGGGATTTCAGATTGTAGAATGTGGGTAACATATTTGTGGAAAATAGGAACAGAATTCATCCACCCCATCATAAGGGTGATGAGATACAATGCACCAAATGGTGACTGGAATGTGGTTAGATCTTGTTACAACTCTGTGGGCAATCATTCATCATAACCAACATATTTATCCAACATTGTGCCACAAATGTGACCTGTGAATTACTCTGTGAGAAGGTCTGTGAATGGGGGTACACCAGAGTGTTGGATTGTCACCACATTGAGTGGTTCTAGACTATGCACAATCCAAAGACTGGCACCATCATTTTTGATGACACAACCAGCAAGACTGATACAATGAGTTGGATGGCTCATTGACACCAGCCACAATTTTTCTGGTAATAAGGTGACAGACTTCATCATAGATCCCTGGTGGAATGGGAATGTTGTGCTGCACCCCTGGCTTGTATTCTACAATGGGGATTTTGACTGGTGGGAAGAAGTCTGCCCAGAAGCATCCTCACTCAGAGTTGTCCCACACAAAACCTAAGTGCTGTAGACACATAAAGTGATGCATGATATTGTGCTCAGTGGGCCAAAGGAAGTTGCCTTCATGAGCTCTGTCTATAATGTCTCTGTGTTCATCAGTATAGTGTCCAATTGGAGTAAATGATGGAGGATTCAGTAAAAGTATTGGAATAGATGTAAGAGGATTGCTGCATATATTGTGAATTATGTGAAAGTATGATGGGAGATCAGTCATGACCAGGCACACTTTCTTCACTAGTGGATTATACTTTCTCTTCCCATACACAGCAACAGTAGAGTCCAAAGAATCAAGAAAGACAGAAGCTGGAAGTGTAGACAGATTGGGATTGGTGGTGTGAAGATGGAAATAGGAACAGGATTGTTAGAAATAAATGCATCAGGAACATAAAACAAGTCTGCATGCTCACAACTGAGTGTGTCTTCATTTTCATGATCTCCCCAACACTCAGTCAGATCTTTGGATAACAAAAACCTGGTACTTATTTTTGGTGAAACTGGAATTGACAAGACCCACACAGCAATGTAGGCACAATTACTGATGACCCCATATTAGGATCATGGATTGTGATGATCTTATCCTTGTTACCAAAGTTGCAAACAACACTTTGTGTTAATACATAAAAGGGTTGCCTGAGCGACATATCATATGCTGGACTTCTAATGACATGAACCTGCAGGTATAGGGTTATATCTTTAAATAAAAAAAACAGAATGTTATTGGCAAGGTGAAGTGACCTGTCAACTTCACCATTCACCAACTGCATATTTAAGACCACATTCAGGTCATAAATTAGGCCAAGTGAATGGCAAACTTCTTCTGACATTGTGATCACTTGGCACCCCAGGTCAATGATGCTCTCAATGTGCAAGTTGTTGTTGACAAGTGGCAAAATAGAGCACAGCAACACTGACCCTTTCATGACTATGAGTGAGCCTGGTGGTTGGCCAGGTGGAAACTCATGCAAATATGCCTTGTATGGGTCAGGGATGATGATAGGCTTGCCACACTGACTAGACCTAGACATGACTGCTTCTTTGAATTCATGTAGCATATCGTGCACTTGTCAACAAACCTTCCCATCTGAGATGGTCTGAGTGTGGCTGTTGATGATGTCATTTTCATCATCCTCCTCCACACAATTGGCAGCTGCCATGGGGACAGAATTTATGGGAACTTTCTTTGCCATCATCACTTCCTGAGCTTGGTAGTGGACTTCTGGGGTGATGGGTGATAGTTATTAGTGTTTCCATGGCACATTGGAAGACTTCTGTGGCATGAGCTTTGTTGTGAATTGGCAGATCCACATGGTATGCATTGTTGGGTTTTCTCTGTGCAGGTGCAATGTGGATTAGCATGGGATTAGCAGATACAGGTGCAGGAATAGTGGCATCCCAAGCCTGGGAGATAGGATGTCAGGGCAGATCATTGTTAGTGTTATGACCTGCCAACTGAGTAGTCTCAGCCTGGGGAGGTGTTGACTCTTGAATCACCTGCTGGGTGCATAAGTTAGACTGTTGAGGTGCAGGTACCTCAGACATGTCATGAGAATAGCCACCAGCTACAAGATTTTCTTCTGTGCACTGCCCTTGCATCCTGATGGTAGGCTGAAAAGGTGCCTGAGTGCAATGCAAGTTGTATAGCTCATGTTCAAGATTCATGATGTGCTTGTCCTTCAGAAGCTGAAATGAACTGGTGGCCTTGCTATCAAAGATGTGGTCATTCATCACCTGCATGTTCTATGAGGTGCATGCTAGACAGCAAGGTCACAACTGCAAGAGGAGGGATTGACAAGGGATGAGGTAATACACTTAAGATGATTCACACTGTATCTCAGATGTATAAAGCTGAAGATGATAGACTACAGGATGTACCCTATATATACTCAAAGGATTGGTGCACAGACCATGCACTGTCACTGTAGGGTAGGCATGTGTAAAGTAAGATGCACAGCATCTGTGAGAAATATCAGTAAGCAATGTGCAGCATTGCATAGCATCAGTAAGCATGTGTGGGAAAAGTAGTCATAAGTGTACAGTAAGCAGCCCAATGACTAACTGAATATGTGTCATAGATAGTTGCAATAAGATCTACTATTGATCTGATAATGTGAGATAAGTTATCTCTAGTAGATCTCATGCAATAAAGGTAAAATAAATTGTAAAAAGAGGAGAAAAATAAGTATGTTCTGACATGTTCAGCATCATCTGACCAGCACTGATGTTTCCTGGATTTTGGTGGTGCCACTCATTGACACAGTCACACAACCATCTTCCAGTGATGCCTCTAGGCACAAATATTCATGTTGGAAGAACAACTTTTCTGTCAGTATTCCAACTAATTTTATCCTGCACAATGTAGTTGTTGACACAAATGTAGTGGTTGGTCTTGCTGCAGAAATTGCAAGTGTTACCATTTTGCATGGTGGTGCTGTGCTTTGCAGTTGTTGCTAAGAATGGCCTATTTGATGGTCTTAGGGAAGATTTGTGATAACTATACCCCTGGTAACAAGGTAGTTGTTGTGTGCTTGATTTGCATAGTAAACACTCCTGATGACAATGAAGAGAAGGATCAACAAGATAGTGATGAGGATGATACCACCAATGACTAAATGAGGATCCAGTGTGATGAGTTTGGGATGTCTTAGATGTTGACTGCTATTCAATATGAAAGGAGTTTGTTTGGTGGATGCATTGATTCAATTATTGTAGCAAAACTCTGCCATAGGCAGCCAGTTCATCCAATCACTTTGTCAATGGTTGACAAAAATCCTGAGATACTGTTCTATCTCTTGATTTATACATTCAGTTTGTCCATTGGTCTGTGGATGAAAGCAGTTGAAAGAGCTGTTTTTATCCTGAGGATTTTATTTAGTTCCATCATAATTCTTGAAGCAAACTGTGGGCCTCTGTCAGAGAGGACTTTTTCTGGCAGACCATGTAATTTCCAGATATTGTCTCTGAAAAGCCATGCAACTCCTTCTGCTGTTATGGTAGTAGTAGTAGTAGTAGTAGTAGTAGTAGTAGTAGTAGTAGTAGTAGTAGTAGTGGGCATTGTGTGAATCATTTTTGAAAATTGATCCACTACTACTAGTATAGAGTTGTATCCTTGACTATCTGGCAATTGTGTGATGAGATTGGTTGATATGATTTGCCAGGGTTGATTTGGGATTTCATTCAGTGTGAGTTCACCTTGCAGTTTCTTCATGACAACTTTAGTCCTTTGACAAAGTTCACATCCTTTTACATATCTTCCAACATATGCTGCCATCCCTTTCTATCAGAATGTTCTTCCTACTGATTCCAGTGTTCTCCATTGTCCCAGATGTCCTGCTATTGGACTATCATGACAATGTTTCACAACTTCCACTCTACAGCTTTTGGGAATGAAGATTTTTCCTTTGTATGTAAGGATTCCCTGTTCATTTTCCCTGTGTCCTGCAATGATTTCCATTTTTGCTTCATCTGTTGGCAATTCTCTTCATTGTTGTATTTCCCCCTTGTTCTTTTGTGCTTATAAGATCTTTTTCAGTAGTGGTGGGTTTATGAATATTGTATTGATTGTTTGTTTGAAGAATTCTGGTTTGAGCAATATGATGTTGTCATTGTCACATTCCACCCCCTCTTTATGATCTGAACATCTTGAGAGGTGACAGGCTTGTCAGATGATTTACCTGGGCAATGGGTAAGGTTGAAATCAAATCTTGAAAGAAGGAGAGACCGTTGTGCCTGGTGATGATTCAATTTCTGGGCACTCATAAAGTACTCTAGATTCTTGTGGTCCATTAAGATTTCAACTGTGTTTTGTGCACCTTTGAGGTAGTGCTGCCATTGTTCCAGTACTTGGATTATTGCCAACATCTCTCTGTCATCAATGTTGTAGTTGCATCCTGCTGGCAATAAACTTTTGCTGATATAGGCCACTGGATGCCATTTGTTGTCATCACATTTTTGGGATAATACAGCCCCAGTTGTGTAACCAGAGCTGTCAGCTTCTACAAGATATGGTTTGTCTGCTTCAGGAAAGACCAAAATGGGTTTGAAACACATGGCTGATTTGAGTGATTTGAATGCATGTGTTTGGTCTGTTCCCATTTCCATTTTGCATCTTTTTGCAATAAGGTTTGGTGATCTCTGAAAATCCTCTGATAAAATGCCTGTAGAAATTTATGAATCCCAAAAATGATCTGGTTTCAGTAACTGTGGTGGGAGTAGGCCATTCTGCAACACCTTGTTCTTTGACAGGATCCATCATGATCTTGTTGAGAGAAATCTTGAGTCCAAGATAGTCTATCTCTTCCTTCTCAAAGTTGCATTTTTCTCATTTTACATAGAGTTTGTTGTCTTGAAGTATCTTTAATACTTCAGCAACAATTTGACAATGTTCTTCAAGTGTTGTGGTGAAGATAAGAATGTTGTCCATGTAAACAACTATGTTGCCATTGGTGATGAGTATGCAGAGGAGATGATTCATCATTGTTTGAAAGGTGGCAGGACTATTTGTCAGTCCAAAAAACATGACTAGTGGTTTGAAAAGTCTTTTGTGGGTTATAAAAGCCACCTTCCATTCATCTCCTTCTTGGATTTGTACATTGTTGTAGCCCCATTGAATGTCTAGTTTGGTGAAAAACTTTGCCCCCTTGAGTTTATCAATTAATTTGGAAATGAGTGGTAGAGGATATGCATTTTTAATTGTAATTTCATTGAGGTGGTGATAATCTTGTACCAGATGTAATTCTCCTGATTTCTTTTTGATAAAGAAAAATGGTGATGCCATCAGTGATTTAGAAGGTTGTATATGTCCAGATTTCAGATTCTTGTCTATGAATTTCTCCAATTCAGCTTGTTCAATAATGGATAGATTGTAGATCTTCCCAGCATGCATTTTTGAGTTTGGTTTTAATTCTATAGCATGATCCCATATTTGTTTGGGAGGTAGTCCATCAAATGATTCTTTTTTAAAGATGGTTTTGAAATGGTGATATGTGAGGGGTACTATGTCTTCAAAAGATCTTTTGATTTTCCTCTTCTCTGCTTCAATTGCAAGATCTTGACTGATATTATTGATTGCTGCTTCTATTTCTTCTTTGCCAATCATAACACACAGAATCTTATCTCCTGGTCTTGGTTCATCTTCTTCATCATCATCTACTTCTGTGAACCTTGGTACTTCTTCCTTCAGTTGTATTTCTTTACTGCTCTGATTTTCTTCCTAGACTTTTTCTCTTCAAGAAGTCTAACTTGACATCTTCTTGGGCATCTAGCAAACATTCCTAATCCTGATTGCCAATCTATTTCTGGATTATGGATTTTAAGCCATGTTTCTCCAAGAATTAGATTAGCTCCTGAGTCTAGTAGAGCATCTATAGTGACTGTTGCTCCAGTATCCACTGTTTTGATTTCTACTTTCCATCATGGGTAATTCTGTTTTTATTCCCATGATTTCATCCTTTTCTTGAGAAGGCATACTCTCAGATGCCTCTTTCTCTTTCTTTTCCTGATGAGTTGGAACAATAATGCATTCATCAATAATTGGATCACATACATTGGTGTGATCAACAGCACCATCATCAGGAAACAGAATAGAGAAATGATTGGAGGACAATGCAGTGGTATCTACTGATTGTCCTTGGCAAAACCCTGCCTATCTACAGGCAATTCTCTTTTTCCCACTCATCGTTCATGAGTTTCTGGAAGTCCTCCATTGACATCTGCCTGATGTCCTTGTGTATCTCTCTGATACTCTTCTTCCCCTTTTGTGGGCATTCATGTGATATATGTCCTTCTTGTCTGCAATTGTAACAAATGATTGCTCTGTCAACATCCATTGGTACTGTGGCATTAGTAGCTCTTTGTGCTGGGGGATTCTCATTTTAGAAGATAATGGCTTGGGGGATCAAATTATAATACAGGATGGTTTGCTCATAGTGCTGCAGAAAGAAATACCAAGGGAATTCATTATGATGGGTGGTGTAGTATGGGTTATGGAGTTCGAAATACCAGATGGCTTGTTGTCAGCAGTAGTGGAATGCATTACCATAGTAATGTTGGAGGGTGGCAGAAGTGCTTGGGCATGTGGAACATGCAAGAGGAGTGACAAGTTTGACATAAGATTTGCCAGAATGAGTCCTCTTTTCTGAGTGGAGTATTCTCAGAATGATGAAAAATAAAATTGCACAAAGTGAAAACTCTTTACACCTTTTTCAAGGGTGAAAACCTTTCAAATGCAAAGTGGAAGATGATGGTATGGTAATGTGCTAAGTATTACTCATATAATATGAAAGAATTCTCTGATACAGTAAAAATTTATTGTATTGCTGGTCTGAATGGTTGTCAGGGGGTTTTCAGTGCTCCACTAAGTGGTAAGACACCCTTGCACTACTTTCTGAGGCAATGTAAGGCCCAGTGCTATTGCTGACTACAAAAATTTGAAACCTTAAAAC
Organism: Albatrellus ellisii; assembly: GCA_003314395.1. Taxonomy (NCBI): domain Eukaryota; kingdom Fungi; phylum Basidiomycota; class Agaricomycetes; order Russulales; family Albatrellaceae; genus Albatrellus; species Albatrellus ellisii. Next base: position 7,691 of record QLPN01004102.1, on the reverse strand, counting down.
AAAATACTATGTCTTCTTAGACAAGTAGGGTGGGGAGTGATGATTCAAACTGAGGTGGTCAAGAGAGGGTAGTATGGGGTCACTAAAGAGCTTACTACTATTGTGAGGCTGACACTACTAGTGTGGTCACACAGTAGTCCTACAAAGAGAAGGGAAGAAGAGGTTAATAGTATTGCAAGGACTTAAGTGCTATGAAGCAGATATCCCAGAAGCACTAAGCTAAAGAATAAGTACACTAAGGAGTATAGTATATATAGTAAATGCCTGTGTGCACAGACTGTGTATATTACTGTTGGGCAGGCATTTGAAAGTATGAAATGAGGATAGCATGGGTGAGAATGATCTGTAAGTAATATGCAGCATTGCACAGTCGTCATGAGAATATGTGTCATAAGTAATTAGTAATTGGCCTGACAACAAATCATGAATGAGTCATAGATTATCATGAGCGATCTAATCAGGTGAGATAAGATATGATGTAGATCTTGAGTGATAAGATCAAAGAAAATCATAAAATGAAAAGAAAAACAATGCTTCCTGACAAGAGCAGCATATTGGATGGTCTTAGGGAAAGTTTGTGATAACTATACCCCTGGTAACAAGGTAGTTGGTATGTGCTTGATAAGCATAGTAAATGTTCCTGATGATGATGAAGAGTGGGATCAATGAGATAGTGATGAGGATGATACCACAAATGACTAAATGAGGATCCAGAGTGATGAGTTTATGATGTCATAGCAATGCTTAGAGTGACTTAGAGATCTTAGACTTAGTTCTTTAGAAGGTGAAGCAAGATTGTAGGTCAAGGAGAATCCCTAGATTGTGAGGTGCATGCTGGACAGTGAGGTCACAACTGTAAGAGGAGAGAGAAGAGGTGAAGGATGAGACAATACTCTGTAAGATGAGATAAGATATCTCTAGTGAATCTTATGTGATAAGAGTAAGGAAAATTGTAAAATGAAAGGAAAAATAAGTACATTCTGACATAGATTGTGAAGTTGACAAGACTGGGGTTTAAGATCACCAGTCTTTCAACTATTTATACAAAACTGGAGTCCTAAGAATAGTAACTGTAAATAAGGTTCACTGATCAATGATGATTGCACAGCAATCAATGGAGTCATGTGACCTGAGACATGTCCATAATAAGCTAAAGTAAAGTAGCCACAAGCACAAAATAAACAAAGGTAAATAAAGATGGATCAGGAAGTCCTTGCTAATTGTATAGTAGTAGTCCTTAGCAAGTAAATGTTATAATAAATAAAAGCTTTATAGTACTCAGAGCAAAACTCATGCTCTAGTATGTGAATACTAAAGTACTATCAAGGAAGAGAAATTGAGTCTTTACTATAAGTAGGAGCTAAGCTCAATGACTGTAGTTAAAACTACACTTATGGTAAGTAAGAAAAAGGAAAAACAAAAAAGAAAAAGAAAACACATTACAAGGTGCCAAAGCAAGTGCCTCATAATAGAAGTGGTAGCTGAGAAAGTCATGTGACATGGAATTAGACCATGGACACTGTATGTGCTATGAGGCACTTGCTTAGGCACCTCATAACAGACTTGCTTTTTTCTTTTTTTTTTCTTTTACCTTACTTACTATAAGTGTAGTATTAGCCACAGTTGTTGAGCTTGGCTCCAACTTATAGTAAGGACTCTACTCATCTAGGGAAGGGTAGAGGCTGAGGCAGCAGGTGGAGTTTGGGGGACAGAGTGAGGCCAATGCAAGTCAAAGCTGAACAACTAAACAACTAAGAGACATGAAGGGCAATCACACTTAGACTAGTGGATATCCCAGATATATAATCAGTAAGAGTAAGACAATAGAAGACCAGAGAGCTACTGCACCTAGCAGATATCCCAGATGATCAGAACTGGGGATAAAATGCTAAGTGAACTACAGTATATAGTGTTGATTTTTCATTACCATATAACATTGAGCACACTGATACATTTCAAGTATGCCTTACTTCTACCTTATCTTCTCTTGTCCTATCTTATCTTATCTTATCTTATCTTATCTCCTTCGTCACTTGTCACATACTGTGCCAGTATTTCACATTCTTGGGCTCCTCTCTAATATTATTTCACCCTCACTATATCTACTGCATCTTTCTGTCATACCACCTCAGCACTCTAGCAGCTTGCTGAGTATCTCTTGATATTGCATACACTCCTGTTTGTGTATGCTATCTCTGTCTACTCAGATGTGGTCACATGACCCTATGCTCTCACTCTCTTGGGCTTTAGCCCTAATCTTTGGAATCATCTGTTTCAGGCTTGTTACCTGCTCATCCTATTTCATAGTTTTGTTGTTGTCCACTGCCCTACCCATATAGTACTGGGGATTGTGCACAGACCATGCTATACACTATAGGGCCAGAGTATGAGAATGATGTCATATCTAATAATAAAGGGGATGCATAAGTGCTGCACAATAAGCACAGCAACCATTGAACAATAAGTAAGCACTCCACAGTCATGTTGAGAACAATTAGAAAGATTCTGCAGCAACAGTGAGAAGATGAGTCATAGCTAATAGTGGAACAGGCCAATCTGAGATTGGGCAACAGACACATCATCAGCCAATAAAGGTAAACAAGAGGAATGTGTGACTGTGGTAATCACTTCAATAGATCAGGAGTGATTGTAAGATCTGTAGTGATAGAGACATAAGAAAAATAGGAAAAATATAGAGAAAAATAATGAGAATGAAAGGCAACCTGACAGATGGTGGGGTCCAACATGCTGCAGATCCAGCAACACTACCAATGAAAGAGACAAAGACAAAGAAATGGTGGTATAGAAAGCTGGAGTAAGCAGCCACAGAATGCAACATCAATGAGTAGCCAAGACCATTGGATGTGACTGCTAGTGATGGAGTTGGAAGATGTCCATAGAACCATGGTAGTATAACCAGAGGTTTTTATACAAAGTACTATATCTCAAGTGATACAGACATTGTCAGCTTGTGTTGAAGAATAATAGTACATTCCTATATGGATGGGAGCACATGTATAGTTGTCCATGGGAAAAGACAGGAGAACATAGACTAATCACAATACATATGATTGACAGTAATTCCTTGGTCACTGTCAGGATGCATTTATTTTTCTTTTCATTTTACAATTTCTTTTATCCTTATCACTCAAGATCTACACAAGATATCTTATCAGATCATCAGTAGATCTTATCACAATTATGCATGACTCATTCATGACTCATCATTGGCCCGCTTACTACATGTATATGACATTTATTCTCACAGTTGCTTACAGAGCTTCCCACAGATGCTGCACATCCTTACTGATGCTGTGCAAGTTGCTTATTGATCATTCACAGGAATGCTGCGCATTCCTTTATTATACACCTGCCCTAGAGTACATACATGGTCTGTGCACATGTTTCTCTTAGTATATATACTTCAGCTGTATTGTAGTTACTCTTCAGCTGAATACATCTGGGATATCCATTTGTCAAGCATGATACATCCTTCTTGTTAGCCTCTTCCCCTTTCTTGATACATTGTGTGACCTTGCTGGCAAACATTGGCCTCACAGTCACCCCTAGAGTATGTGACTTGAGGAAGAAATTGATTGTCCAAGAAGCATACATAGATGGAAGCTGACAATGGTTCTGCTATGAAAAATATGACAGTGAAGGATATTTAATGACCAGATGGTGTAGTGGCAAGAAGGAACACAGAACAATAAGGAACAACATTAAATGCACTGTGATGATATTAAAACAAAAAATGTTTAACAGAAAACATTGTGTGATTGAATTAAAGAACAATAAGCAAAAGTAGTGAATGAACTGTGGCTATATAGAAACAAAGAGGTTAGAAACCAGCTGCCAATGTGATGGCAGGATAGTACATAGATGATCCTAGCCACATGAGGGATGTTAATGGGCTGTCTTAAAAATTGGCATCTTTGAGAAAAAAGGCAGGAATTGGCCACATATATGTATCATAGTATGTTGTTTAGTTATAGGCACCATGTCTGTGCTGAAATTGTGTTTTGAACTGTGAAGTGGCAGCTGAGAAAGCTGTGCCACACAGAATTAGACCATGGACACTGCATGTATTGTTAAGGACACCCAATTCCTGCATTACTTAGCAGCACTGTGGGGAGACTGCAGCTGGCCCTGAAGATGGTGTTCATGACATTCAAATTGCATCTAAATAACTTGCTTGTGGCCTGATGCACTGATCTGTGTGCTGTGACATTCTGTCCACAGACCTGGTTTCACAGTGGTTGAACATTGAATCTTGATCATGCCCTAACTACATTTATACTGCACTTGAACTGGGGACAATGTGGACATCACATGGTGTGTGAATTTAGACCACCAGTGGGTTGACATGATAACATATCTCAGGTAGTAACCATGCACAGGTGGATCACACAGCTGGCCAATTTTTAGTGATGAAGACAATGGGCAAGACAAGGTACTGGCATAAGATGTGGAGTGTGATAACCAGAATGGCTGTCTTCTGGTTAGGAGACTAATTATGGTGACAGTGCAGGGGGGAATTCATGCTTGATGGTATGGGGTGTCATCAGGGATGGTGTGTTTCATTGTAACTCCACATGGCATGTGTCTCTTGAGTTGTGCTGATGAGTACAGTGACATCTGATTTTATCCTAAGACTTTTGAGAGTGCAGTATGTAGATGTGTGGAAGGCAGCATGCAAGAATTGCCCAGATGTTGAGTGTAGTGTTGTACTCACTAATCCCAGTGTGTGTGCTTTGTCACCTGCATGTGATGTATTGTCTTTCCAGAGTTGAAGACAGTGAACTCCTCTTTTTGTGGATTGCTTCTAACCCCTGTGTATGCTGTCAGTGTGGAGTACATGGTACAGGCATGTTCAGTAGTGTGAGGCCAATGCTATGTTGAAGCTGAACAACTGGAGAAAAGCTAAAACAACAAAAAGGACAATCATGCTTTGACTAGCAGATATCTCAGATATATAATCAGCTAGGAAAGACAAGAAAAGAACTAGAAGGTACTGCACCTAGTGGATATCCCAGATGATCAGAACTGGGGATAAAACACTAAGTGGACTATGCTATATATACTACCCAAAGGAGTGCACAGACCATGCTGTACAGTATAGGGCCAGAGAATGAGAAAGTACAGTAATGATGTCATATCTAATAATAGAGAGGACATGTAAGTGCTGACTGAGGCTCCACAGTAACTGTGGGAGTGATTGATGATACTCTGCAGCAGGTGTGAGAAGAATTGGTGAGCATGCACAGTAAGGGTGAGAAAACAAAGTATAACTAAAAATAGAACAGGCTGATCGGAGATCGGATGACATATGTGTCATTGGCCAATAAAGACAAAAAAGAGGAATGCATGACTGTGGGAATTGCTTCAATAGATCAAGAGTGATTGTAAGATCTATGATGATAGAGATATAAGAAAATAGGAGAAAATGAAGAGAAAAATAGGGAAAATAATAGTGGCCTGACAAGTAGCTGTGGTCAGTGGCAGTGCTTCATTGCATCAAGCCACAGGACTTCCCACTTGTGGGCACTCATATGTTGGACAGTCACTGCTCTGAGTCCTGAATGGCTAATCCTCTATCTGTGCCCATGCCTTGACACATATGCTTGCCCACACTCTGCAACTCTTCTGCCCCTGTCATGGCACACTGCCACCCAGTTCACACTTTGCTTCCTCCCCCTCATGGCAACATCTCTTTAAATAACATTGGCACATGATCCACTCCTTCCATCCTGTCCACCCTGCCAAGTCCCCTTCCATGTCCACACACTCCAGGATCTCATAGTGTGTGGCTAGACTTGTGACTGCAGCCATGTTGACCTCAAGCTCAACACCCTCACTGGTGGCCAGCCAACCCTTGTCCAGGACCTCATGCCCTCCATGATCTTCCTGCTTCTCCTTGTGTTTGACAGCATGCTGTGCACGTACCACCTTGCATGCTACCACCACCCAATGTGGCTCATCCTCACCTTTGTCTGTGTGCTTGTTTTCACACTTTCCTGCACCACAATGCTCACAGTGCACATTGCTGGCATGGTGAACTGGCATGATGTGCAGCACAGCACCATGCAGCTCAATGAGGGCCTCATTGTTGCAGAGCAGATCCTGCTCAGTATTGGGTTCCCTATCTGGCTCCTTGCATACCATGCCAAGCACATGCAGAGCCCCAACATGCACACTGCCTGCAAGGACCTCACCATGTGCCTCATGGAGACTGCCATGCTCATCACCATGTGAGTCCACACATCTGCTTCTGTAACAAGGGGCCCTGCACTCACCTGCCCACACAGTATCCTGGGCATCATTGCTGGCACCCAGTTCTCAGCAGCACAGACCAATGCCAACATGGCAAGCACTGTTAAGTTGGAATGGTATGTCTGCAGGAGGCCTTATTTAGGGTGTGGGATGTATGTGCTGACCATTGCACACAGGACCATGTCCTCAATCATCATGCTCACAGTGCTGGCACTACTCATCATCTTCTGTGCACACCCATGGTACCACAGCACATGTAACTCTGGCTCAGCCTCACCACCCTGATCTGGGTGCATATTCCTGCAAAGCCCCCCCCCCCCACATCTTGGGATGTGTCCACTCACTCAGACACTGATTGTCATCCCCATGTAACACCTGCACAACACACAGCAGCCTAAACAGGACCCTTTCTTATTGCACAGGAACTGAAACTAATGCCCCCACCTGGGCTTTGGGGTAGCAGTTGATCAATGTATTTAATTATTGGGTGGTCTGTTTACCTTCAGCCTTGTCATTCAGTATATACCTTGTTGTACATGTTTATATAGTGTCACTGCCCTGCTGGAAACACCCTTGCTGGTCACTCTTAGTGCAGTGCAATGTTTGGGGATAAAGATTGCCTTTGTTGAGATGCTGGGGGTATCTGCATGAAACATAAAAGGCACATGAAGAGCCAAAGGCTCATGGAGAGTGGCTCACACAGAGTGGAGAGCAAAGGGCTTGTGGGGGGAAGAGGCTCGAAGAGAGCATGATGACAAACTGCAGCAGCACCTGATCAATCAGCCTCGTCAAACAGTGCTCCTGGGCATCATCACTACAAGACAGAGAGTGCCAAGCCATCTGGGTCATTGAGGCTGCACCCTGTGTGAGGTCAACTGGCACCTTGGCCATGCAGCAAGGGCTTGTCAGCTGGTGCATATGCACATTGACAATACAGGGAGCCCTCCAGGATCACTGACCATGCACTGCCAATTCCACCAATTGCTAAGAGCAGCCTATTGGATGGTCTTAGAGAAGTTCTGCTATGATAATACCCCTGGTAACTAGATGGTTGATATGTGCTTGATAGATGTAACAACCATTTCTGATGATGATGAAGAGAGGGATCAATGAGATAGTGATGAGGAGAATTCCACCAATGACTAAACAAGGATCCAGGATGACGAGTGTAGGAAGTCTGAGCAATCTTTAAAGTGACTTAGAGTTCTTAGACTTAGTTCTTTTAGAGTGAAGCAAGATGAAGAGTGAGCTTAGATCAAGTGCAGTATAAGGGAATCCCTAGATTGCAAAGTTGACAAGACTGGGGTTTAAGACTGCAAGTCTTTCAACTATTTATACTAATCTAGAGTGCTAAATATAGTAAAGTTGCACAGTAATGTGCAGTATTGCACAGCAATACATGGTAATGCACATTAGTG
>QLPN01004100.1:0-15119 GCA_003314395.1 Albatrellus ellisii | reverse complement strand
CATGTAGATCTTATCGCAATTATATATGACTCAATTCCATCTCATCATTGACCGCTTACTATACGTATATGACACATGTTCTCACAGTCACTTACAGAACTTCTCACAGATGCTGCACATCCTTACAGATGCTGTGCAAGTCGCTTATTGATCATTCACAGGAATGCTGCACATTCCTTTATGATACACCTGCCCTATAGTACATACATGGTCTGTGCACAGGTCCCCTTTAGTATATATACTTCAGCTGTATCATAGTTACTCTTCAGCTGAATACATCTGGGATATCCGTTTGCACAAGCGTGATCTCATCCCTCTTGTTAGCCCTTTCTCCTTCCTTTTACATTGTGTGACCTTGCTGGCAAACGTCGGCTTCACAGATGTCTGTGAACTCATAGAAATCAGCACACACTGGAGAGCAGGGAAAACTAGTGCCACTGTCAAGGTGGAACCTGGCAAAACTCAGTGAGGGTGCAGTTGCACTACAGGTGTAGATGGTATCAATAGTCAGAGTGGTTTCAGCTGTGGAAGCATAATGCTCTGTTGGTAATGCATCAGCTAGCTCCACAATACGGGAAAAAGGAGGGGCAGTGTTGGATGCTGGCACTATTGGAGAGTTTTTGCTGTCCACCTCCTCTTTGAGCTTCATCTTGAGTCATTCATGTTTGCCAGAATGCTCACAGCATTTGTCAGACAGGTGGTTGGTCCATTTGTAATGAATACAAGGTATACAAGGTGGGCAGGGCTGATGATGTCCAGTTGTTGTCACAGCTGCTGCAACAGCTTGATGGTCTCCTGACATGTAGGCTCCAGTGTGTTCAGCAAGGCATATGTCATGTTGTGTTTTTGCATGCATAAATGCAATGACAGGATTTTGAAGTCATTCACAGCTTCAATGACTTCACAGAGATGATGATGGTTGGGGGATAGTGCCTGGAGGATGGTGATCATGATCATGTCTTCTTGGGAGGGTGACCCTAGCTCATAGACACCATTGATAGCAGTAATGAGTTTATCAAACAATGGTTCAATAGGTTGATCTTTAGGAAAATACATAGTGAAGGCTTGGCATACCCCATTCACTTGACCCAACACACCTGTATGCCAATGCAAGAGTCAGATGCTGGTCCAGATCTCACTGGTGGTGGTGGTGTAGGTGGAGTGGTTTTCTATGTGCCTGCACTGATGGAAGTCAATCCATGCCCAGATACATTCCCATATGATGTGATCAAATTGTGCCCATTTGGCATAGTTGTGTCTTGTGGGGCAAGGTAGGGTGCATCAATGAAATGGTGGAGATTGTTAACATCCAGGCAACAAGGCAAATGATAGATTGGTCATAATGAGATCAATGGCAGGCTTGTAGCCACACAAACAGGAAGAGCTACTAAAGGACTGTGGTCCTAGGGTAGAAGAGCATCTGTAAGATAGAGAAGATGTGTACCAGAGGGTAGAAGGTACACAGAAGACAGAGAGAGCTGCATAGAGCAGGTATGTCAGAAGAGAACTCAGAGAGTAGAAGAGATACTCACCTCAGCACATGCAGAAGTGCTGAGGTGAGACAAAGACAAAGTAAAGAAGATATAGTAAGAGCAGGATAGAGTTTAAGAGGAGCTCAAACCATAAAGAGAAAAGAAATACCAATAAGATGAGATGGAGATAAGTATACTTAATAAGCAAACAGTGTGATCAGCATCATAAGGTAATGAAAAAACCAACAGAGATCTAGTAGCTCAAGTGCACTGCAGCAGTTATGCAACCACTCCTCATAGTTGGTGTCATTTAGTGATGAAAACACAGAGAGTTTGGAGGTAATGGAGGCCATAGTCATTAAGAAAGAGGCACCTTTTGTATAATAGGTATCAGTGGGTATTGTGGGGGTAGGCTGGGCAGGTGTAGTGTTGGTTGGTATGGTAACACCATTTGATACAGCTCCCAGGGTCCTGGAGGTAGCACTGAAGTGAGTTGTTGACATATTGTTTGAGTGGTAGTATGCAATTTCTAAGAAGTGAGTTGATGAACTTGATTACTTATCAGACTCAGGGCCCATAACCTATAGTGGAATGCTCAGTCAATAATGGAAACAACTGTATTAATCATACTCAATCCTTCTCACACCTGCTGTGGAGCCTCAGTCAGTACTTATGTGTCCTCTCTATTATTAGGTATGACATAACTACTATAGTTTCTCATTCTCCAGCCCTATACTGTACAGCATGGTCTGTGCACTCTTCAGGATAGTATATATAGCATAGTCCACTTAGCATTTTGTCCCCAGTTCTGATCATCTGGGATATCCACTAGGTGCAGTACCTTCTAGTCTTTTCCCTGTACTACTTAGCTGATTATACATCTGGGATATCTGCTAGGTTCTAAGCACAATTGTCCTTTCTTTTGTTTTAGCACTTCTTTGTTCAGCTTCAATATAGTGTCAGCCTCACAGACCTGTGCATACAATATGTACACAGCATAGTGAGAGATATAATCACATGTGAGAGACTATGCAATCACATGTATGTTGTGTATACTGCAAGTAGCACAAACAGAGTGGATGAAACAAGGAGAGAAATGACACCTGTCATGTAGACACAAATAGAAGATATTGTGACACTTCAACTTGAACATGCAATATAACTGCTCTGATTGTGGTCACCTCCATGAAGAATCAACTTTGTTCTTGACTGAATGCTGGAAAAGTTCCAGTTGAGCATAGTGAGACACAGAACTTATGGAAATGTCAGGCCACTATTATTCTCCTTATTTTTCTCTTCATTTTTCATATCTTTCTTATGTCTCTATCATTACAGATCTTACAATCACTCCTGATTTATCAAAGCAATTCTCATAGTCATGCATTCATCTTGTTCATCTTTATCAGCCAATGATGTGCTAGTTGTCCAATCTCCAATCAGCCCACTTACAAAGTACTTATGACTCTTTTTCTCATTGTTACTGTGGATGCTCACTGCTAAGAGCAGCCTATTGGACAGTCTTAGGGAAGTTCTGATACGATAATACCCCTGGTAACAAGGTGGTTGATATGTGTTTGATAGATGTAATAACTGTTCCTGATGACAATGAAGAGAGGGATCAATGGGATAGTGATGAGGATTATTCCACCAATGACTAATTGAGGATCCAGCATGATGAGTATAGGAAGTCTGAGCAACATTTAGAGTGACTTAGAGTCCCTAGACTTAGTTCTTTAGAGTGAAGCAAGATGAAGGCAAGCTTAGGTCAAGAGGAAAATCCCTAGATTGCAAAGTTGACAAGACTGGGGTTTAAGACTGCCAGTATTTCAACTACTTATACAAAACTAGTGTCCTAAGTGTTGTGCAGTAGTGTGTGGTATTGCACAGCAATACTCTAAAATGTGCAGTAAGGTGCAGTAAGATGCATCCATAGTGTAAGTCATGTGGCTCAGCCACTAGTGTGAAATGAACAAGAGGTAAACAAAAGTAAATAAAGGCAAGAAAGGGAAGTCCTTGCTAATTGTATAATGATAGTCCTTAGCAAGTAAATGTTATAATAAATAAAAGAAGATACAAAAGAAAAATAGAAGGTAAGTCTTTATAGTATTTGGAGTAACTCACAGCACAGTATATAAATACTGTAATACTATAAAGAATAAGAATGAGTCCTTACTATAAGTAGGAGCTAAATGTCAGGCTGCTATTATTTTCCCTATTTTTCTCTTCATTTTCTTATGTCTTTACTGTCATAGATCTTACAATCACTCTTGATCTATTGAAGCAATTCCCACAGTCATGCATTCCATCTCTCCATCTTTATTGGCTGATGATGTGTATGTTGTCCAATCTCTGATTGGCCCATTTCATCTTTAGCTATACTCTGTTTTCTCACCCTTACTGTGCATGCTCACCAATCCTTCTCACACCTGCTGCGGAGTATCATCAATCACTCCCACAGTTACTGCAGAGCCTCAGTCAGCACTTATGCATCCCTTCTATTATTAGATATGACATCATTACTATAGTTTCTCATTCTCCAGCCCTATCCTGTACTGCATGGTCTGTGCTAAGAGTGGCCTATTGGACAGTCTTAGGGATTATCTATAATAATACCCCTGGTAACAAGATGTTCAATATGCAATTGATATGCATAATGGAGGTTCTTGAGGACAATAGAAAGTGGGATTAACAAGATGGAAATGAGGATGATTCTGCCAATAACTATACAGAGATCCACAATGGTGAGTATAGATGTCTTAGTGACATCTTAGAGTGACTGAGAGATCTTAGGTTTTAGTTTAGGGAGTGAAGTGAGTTTATAGCAAGCTTAGATCAAGTGCAGTGAAGGAGAAATCCCTAGATTGCAAAGTTGACAAGACTGGGGTTTAAGACCACCAGTCTTTCAAATATTTATATGAAGCCTGAGTTCTAAGTATAGTAAGGTTGCACAGTAGTGCACGGTATTGTGCAGTTAAGTCACGTCTGTGTGATATAAGTGGCTCAGCCACAAGCACAATAAATGAACCAGAGGTAAACAGAGGTAAATAAAGGCAAAAGGAGAAAGTCCTTGCTAATTGTATAGTAATAGTCTTTAGCAAGTAAATGTTATAATAAATAAAGAAAGATAAAAGGAAAAGATAAGTCTAATATAGTACTTGGAGCTAAGCTCACACTTGTAGTAATAATACTACACTTTACTAGTAAGTAAGATAAAGGAAAAGAAGAAAGAAAAAAAGAAAACACATTATGAGGTGCCAAAGCAAGTGCCTTGTAACAGTCTGTGCACACTCTAGGGTACTATATATACATAGGACTCCTAGTGGTTTATTCCCCAGTTCTGATCATCTGGGATATCCACTAGGTACAGTACTCTCTCTTCTCTTTTACTATACATTAATATATCTGGGATATCTGCTAGTCTAAGTGCAATCATCCTACTTTGTTGTTTTAGCTTTCTTTCTCAGTTGTTTGGCTTCAACATAGCATCAGCCTCACAATTGAATAGAACTCCCTCCTCTGCCACACCTTTCCCATCCCCCCCTTCCCCTGCAGACAGGTGTTTTCACCTTCAATTCATCTGCAACCCCTTTTACACCATAGGCTTCATTCACAAACCAAAACACAAACAAGCCTGTTTTTACCACAACCTTTTCTTCCCTTGCCCTCTCCATTTCTGTTGACACTGCAAGTGGCAGAAACACAAGAGTGAGTGTACCTGTAGCCTGTGGACTAAAGTATATGTCCCTTGCTCACCCTCTTCCACCCTCCAAATCCTTGTTCGCCATTACAGTGTTCACCCCTTACACCTCCACCTTGCACCCAGCAACATCCTCCACAGCACACATGTGGTGGACACTTGGAGTAAAGTGATCAATACACAATCATGGACGTTCTGGGAGGAACACTTTAGATGAGATGATTCCTGGGAATTCAGTGGGTCTTCTGACAGCTCAGGGACTGCCTGCCCCTTCTACATGCCACCCTCATCCCCCCCACACTCACTCTAGGACAGAGCACCTCTTGGACAAAGGTCTAAGTGTCAATTTTTACTTGCTCCTCCCTGTCACTTGTCCCTCCACCACCTGTCTCCATCTCTGCCATTGCCTTCTTGCTTGGCACACATGCATTATCATACAGCATCAAAGTGAACCTTCAACAAACTATGAACACTTCCCCTTTTAGATCTTTCCTGATCCAAGATCAGAGTGGTGGAAGAATCAGGATAGAAGGTACCACATTAAGTACCCTCCCACCTTTTTCAGATCCCTGCTATATCAATATTACAACGACCCCTCCCTTGTTCCTCCCCCTGTTCTCCTAGAGCTAGGAGCTAATCCTGATCACACCTTTCACATCAATCCTCACCACCATTTTGCATCATATGTCACAGGGGGCCCCCAAACATCTACATACTAGTGTAGACATATCTTTCTTCAAAGTTTTTGTGGTTTTCTTGATTTTCTGCTCTATCATTTGTGCATTTTATTAAAGAAATATAGTGCTTCTGTTTTATGACTGAGCATGCCATCAATTTGACATCGCTCAACTACAGAAGTACTGGAACACTCATCAAAATCATCCAACAAATAATCAGTCAAACTGTTGCAAGACAATCAGTGGAACGCTTGGAGCAGGAGACAACCATCACCTCCACAACACAGAGAAGACAGCAAAGAGCCAGAATCATACTCAAGGAATCGATTTGTGAGTTTAGCAGATCAAGAACTGTTGATGTCGCACTGCTTAGAATCTGAGATAGAGAGTCTTGGTACAGCCTTAGCAGTGACTCTACAACCTCAATCTGCAGCACTTGTTCCTATGGACCAGGAACATGATCAACTGAGTTTTGGGGAGATGATGAAAATTATAGAGAGTCAACAGAAGCTGTTGGCACAACAGCAGGAAGTGATGACAAACCTGATGAATCATCTAGCATCAGGAGAAGGAGGTTCTTCTTCCAGGCACAGAACAGGCCTCCCACCCTGGGTCCACCTCCCCAAGGTTCATGTCACAGAACCAACTCCCTTTGATGGTGACAAAAAGAAATCCCAATCTTACTTGGACCAAATTTACCTCATCCTTCATGCACACCCAGAATATCAAGATGAAGACAAGGTAACTGTTATATTGTCATACATCAAGGGAGGATATGCAGAAGAATGGAAGAAAGGGGTTCTATGGGAGATAGAGGCACAGTGAGTAGAATCCATCAAATATGATAAGCTGTTTAAAAATTTCAATGAACTCCTCATGATGATGAATATTACCTTTGGAGATCATAACGAGGAACAGACAGTACAACAGAAGCTGACTACTATTTCATAGGGGAGTCATCATATAGAGGAATATATCACAGAATTCCTCTTATACAAAACAGCATCTGGATATAACAATGGTGCACTATGCACATTGTTCAAGAAAGGGATGAATCGTCCTCTTCTCTAATCCTGTTATGTCAAGGCACCTCTTCCCCATGGTTTAGAAGGATGGATTAGAAGAGCTAGGGTCAGGGCATATGCATACCACAATATGCAAAATTTCGAGACAACTTGGGGATGAAGGCAGGCACAAGGATAACAACAATTTGGAAGGCCACAGGGGCAACAGTGAAATTTCACCCCTTGTCAATTCACTTCTACAGCAGTGCCTGCTGGAGAACCAATGGATGTCGACAGAGCTAGAGGACCACACCCTCAACTATGCTTCAATTGCAGCAAAGAAGGACATTTCACCAGAGAACATCCTGAACCAAGGTGCCCACAAGGGCAACAACAACAGCAAAGGGGGAATGTGAGGACCCTTCAGGAGATGCATGCACTGAACAAGGTGGACTTCTTGGCTGAAATGCAGAAGGAGTTTCAGGCACATGGTCTCAGATTGAATGATCTGAATGGCTCAAAGAGTGGAGCACAGCAGTCAGTGTTATGTACTGTGCTGGGCTGAAGGGGAAAACAAACCACAACCACAGCAATTGCTGGAGGGTGCAAGCCATAAGGTTCTCTAGACACCAAAGTAGGGAGGATTAGTAGTTAAGGGTGATGAGCACAATAGTGTGACTCAACTAGAGCAATAAGGGGAACACAACTTGGGTAACAAACTGGTGATATGACATGATAAGGAGTATGCAATGTGATGCAAAGGAGAGCACAGTAGAGACCCCAACATAATGGGACAAAATGCGATGCAGTAGAGGATGCAACACAATGGAGATCACAACACAATGATACATGTGACTTATGGGGAACATGCACTTTTCTTGATAAGAAGACACATGGAGGGAAGACCTAAATGCACCTTTTAATTATGGACTCAGATGGGGAGAAGTCAAATCATGGGCAGGGGGAAATCTACCCTTTCTGAGGGACACTCCACTATCTAAATACAAGTCTAGCTCCCAGGCTGGAGCACAACAAAACACAACAGAAAATTTACAGTGCAGGGTCAATCATAAAGTGAAGTGGAGTCTGGGTGCTATATGGATGAGCAAAATAGGAAAGGTGTTGATTGCACCAATTGCTGACTTCACAACTCATGACCCCATGGACCACATCTCAGCCTGTACAGCTCATCAATCCTGTTCCTCATCGGCCAACCCCAGTCCTACAGTCCAATGCCTAACAAATGCATGATTGATGTGGCTATGGCTGATTGTTGCATGTGGCGCATTTATATCACTGTGCTCACCTGGCTGATTGTCACATGCTGCACATTTGTATTGCTGTGTTCACCTGACTGATTGTCACTGATGGTTGTTTTCCAGCTTTACATGCACATGATGCTCATCATCAGGTTTTGGGTTGGACAGGAACTGAGCACAAGTTCACCATCCTCTAATAGGTTTTCTATGAGACCAGAGTCTGCATATATCCCTAAAGGCAGGAGACTGGGCACACTCAACTAAGGATCACTCAATAGAAGAGGAAATCCAGCCATAACTAGCTGGAGTATATTCACTATACTACAGCTATCTATATACTCTAAGGTAATGCGCATGGACCAGCACAGCTACTCTAGGGCAGACCACTACAGTCCAACTTGCAGTAAGTATGGTACCATGCCACTACCTCATGGTATGACCTCATAGTCTAGAATGTAGTGACAGTAAGTGAGATAAGATAAGGTAAGATAATCTTATCAGACAACAAGAGAAACATAAAAGAAAATGAAAAGAAATAAAGAGATAAATGCACCAAATAATGGCACCTGACATTTTCTATGCTTTGGACTGATGATACAGATGTTGATCATCTCAATGCTTGTACCCAAATTTATTTAACATGCATTGCTCTGTCTTACTCTCAGTCTGAAGTGAAGCCTCAAGTGTAACAGGTTACTCCTCCTGTCAAGAAACAGGAATATATTTGAAGAGCAATATTTGATGTCACCAGTTTCCCTGAAATGAAACTCAAAATCAAAACAGTGGATACTGGAGCTACACTAGAAGTTGGTGCTCTACTCAATTCAGGTGCTACAGGGTTATACATTGACAAAGAATTCATCAAGAAAAACAATTTAAACACAAAAAAATTGGCAAAACCTATACCCATATACAATGTTGATGGATCACTCAATCAAGGAGGATCTATCAAAGAAATGATTGATTTCATCATGACTATTGATGGTCATACTGAACACACTACTTTTGCGGTCTGCAATTTGGGCAAAAAGAATGTCCTTGTTGGTGAATCATGGTTGAAAATCCATAACCCTGAAATCGATTGGTTACAGGGAAAAATACATTTCACCAGATGCCCTCACAGATGTGAAGTACACCTCAAGGCTGACAGGCAAGTCTGGAAGTCAAACAAAAAACTGATAAAACAACAGGGGCAAGCCATACATCAGGAAGCCAAAGAATGGATTGCAGCTGAAGAAGAAGGAGATCAGATATTAATGGTCATGGTCGATCAGAAAGAAATGGAAGCATCCATTCAAAACATTAGTCAAGATCTTGCCATTGAAGAAGAAAGAAAGAAGTTGAAGAAGAATTTCAAAGACATAGTACCCAAAGCATATCATCATTTCAAATGGGTATTTGACAAAGGTGCTTTCAATTCTCTTCCTCCAAGACGTCCTTGGGATCATGCAATCAAACTTAAACCAGGCACAAAACCTTCCACTGGTAAAGTTTACAATCTTTCCTTGGATGAACAGAAACAATTGGAGTTGTTCATTGAAGAGAATCTAAAGAGTGGACATATTCATCCTTCAAAATCCCCCATGGCTTCACCCTTCTTTTTCATCAAAAAGAAATCAGGAGATCTTTGACCTGTTCAAGATTATTGCAAGCTCAATGATATGACAATCAAGAATAGTTATCTACTTCCCCTTATCTCAGAATTGATTGATCATCTTCATGGAGCACAATACTTTACCAAGATGGATGTTCATTGGGGCTACAACAATGTCAGGATCAAAGATGGTGATGAATGGAAGGCTGCCTTTGTCACTAACAAGGGTTTATTTGAACCTCTTGTCATGTTCTTTGGTCTTTGCAATAGCCCTGCCACTTTCCAAACAATGATGAACCATTTATTCAGAGGACTCATCTCATGAGGAGTTGTGGTGGTCTATATGGATGACATCTTGATCTTTACAGCAATGCTGGAAGAACATCAAAAGGTCACACAGGAAGTCCTTCAAATACTTGCAGACAATAAACTCTATCTTAAACCAGAGAAATGTGAGTTTGACCAAACATCTATTGACTTCCTTGGATTAAAGATTTCCTTCAACAAGATTGCTATGGATCCAGTCAAGGTACAGGGTATCAAAGACTGGCCAATTCCACAGAACCTTCATGATGTCTGCTCATTTTTGGGTTTCTGCAACTTCTATCACTGTTTTATTCTTGGGTTTTCCAATATCGCTAAACCCTTGAATGAGCTCATGCAGAAGGATGTCAAGTGGCATTGGAATGATGAACAGCAGTTGGTGTTCACTCGTTTACAAGATGCTGTGTGTTCTGAACCAGTCTTAGTCTTTCCAGATGAGCAGTATCCATTCAGAGTCAAAGTGGATAGTTCTGGTTATGCTACTGGTGCAGTTCTTTCACAGCTTTGACAGGATAACAAGTGGCACCCTGTTGCTTACCTCAGTAAGGGTTTGTCACCTGCTGAGTGTAACTACAACATATATGACAAGGAGATGTTGGCTGTCATTTGTGCTTTAGAAGCATGGCATCATTATCTTGAAGGTTCCATTCACCCTGTTCAAGTCATCACTGACCACAAGAACTTGGAATACTTCATGACAGCCCAGAAACTCAACCATCATCAAGCTTATTGGTCTCTTTATTTGTCTCACTTCCAGATTGACATGGTCCACAAACTGGGTGCCACCAATGTTTGCCCCAATCTCCTCTCAAGACATTCAGACCATAAGAAGGGGGTAGAAGATGATAACAAAAACGTCATCTTGCTCAAACTGGAATTCTTCAAACACAAGATTTCCCTTGCAGCACTTAGCCCTCCTATCTTGAAGAGAATTATGGATGCACAAAAAGAAGACCATGATTATATCATTTGGGACAAGTTGGATGCAGACTTGAGGAAAACTGCAATGTTCACACAATGGAGTGAAGATGAAAAGAAGACACTTTTCTATGATGGGAAACTCTATGTCCCAGAAACAACATATGCTGAACTGATGAAGACCTGCCACAATTCACCTCTTGCAGGACATCCAGGTTACAAGAAAACCCTGGAAATGGTTCAATGACATTTCTGGTTCCCAAATATGGCATCATATGTGGAGAAATATGTCAAAGGATGCGACTTATGCCAAAGGACAAAAACTTTCCCTACCAAGCCACAAGGAGAGTTAACACCAAATGAAATTCCATCACATCCTTGGCAGATCATCTCTACAGATCTCATTGTCAAATTACCTGAAAGCCAAGGCAATGATTCAATTCTCATGGTAGTGGATCGTTTTACCAAAATGATTCATGCTATTCCAACAACGGAGATGATAACAGCAGAACGAGTTGCATGTCTTATGAGAGATCATGTTTGGAAACATCATGGTCTTCCAGAGAAGGTATTATCGGACAGAGGACCTCAATTTGCATCACAAGTTATGCACAAATTGAATCATTTATTGGGGATTCAAACAGCTATGTCCACAGCTTACCATCCCCAAACAGACGGACAAACAGAGCAGATAAATCAAGAAATCAAACAATATTTCCACATTTTCATTAACCATCAGCAAAATGTTTGGGCAAGCTGGTTGCCTATGGCAGAATTCACTTACAATAATCACATTCATTCAGCAACAAAATATTTGCCATTCATGCTGAATTATGGACAAGATCCTCAAATGGGCCATGAACCTCATATGTCCACCAGAATCAATTCAGTGGACAAGTTTGTAGCAGGGCTCAAACATATCAGAGAAGAAGCAGAAGTGTCATTGAAGAAGGCAGCAGATGATATGAAGAAATTTTATGATGAACATCAAGGCAAAACTCCTATCTATGCCATTGGAGATAAAGTTTGGCTTGAAGCCACAAACATCAATACAGGCAGACTGATGAAGAAACTAGATCACAAATGTCTGGGACCATATGGAATACTTGAAGTACTTTCAAACAATGCATATCAACTCAAACTCCCTAAGACAATGAAGATTCATCCAGTTTTCCATGTTGTCAAACTCCACCCTTTTGTCAAAGACATCATTATTGAAAGAGAAATTCACCCTCCCCCTCCTCCTATCATCAAGAATGGTATTGAAGAATATGAAGTCGAAGAAATCCTCAATAGTCACCTTTCTCATGGTAAGATTCAATATTTGGTCAAATGGAAGGACTACCCTGCAGAGGAAAATTCTTGGGAACCTGCTTCAGTATTGATGGAAGATGTTCCTGATATGCTCAAGAGGTACCATAAAGAACATCCTCAAGCAATACATTTGGTAGCCATTTATTCCCTTTACCAAATGGAATATTCACCAGAGATGATGGCTCAACCACATTATGCTCAATGACTTCAAGAGCAAACACCATTACCCATTCCACCAGTTCTTGATGAAGGATATGAAGAAATTCCTTTTGGCATCATTGAAGATGAAGATGACTTTACAGATGAAGACAATGATGGAGTTATTACTCCCAAATCATATGAAGACTTGAAAGAATTACCCAAGTCTTCCCTCTCTCCCCATCACTCTTTGCTAGCATTCCTTTCAAATCTATGGAAGGAGAAGAAGAGGATATCTGCCATGCATGTTCATCTCCATTCTTCACTTGTTGAGACATCTCACCTTAAGAAGGGGGTAATTGTCAGGCCACTATTATTTTCCCTATTTTTCTCTTCATTTTCCTCTATTTTCTTATGTCTTTACTGTCATAGATCTTACAATCACTCCTGATCTATCAAAGCGATTCCCACAGTCATGCATTCCATCTCTCCATCTTTATCAGCCAATGATGCATATGTTGTCCAATCTCCAATCAGCCTGTTCTATCTTTAGTTATACTCCATTTTCTCACCCTTACTGCACATGCTCACCAATCCTTCTCACACATGCTGTGGAGTATCGTCAATCACTCCCACAGTTACTGCGGAGCCTCAGTCAGCACTTACACATCCCTTCTATTATTAGATATGACATCATTACTATAGTTTCTCATTCTCCGGCCCTATACTGTACTGCATGGTCTGTGCATGCTCTAGGGTACTATATATACATAGGACTCCTAGCAGTTTATTCCCCAGTTCTGATTATCTGGGATATCCACTAGGTACAGTACTCTCCTCTCTTCTCTTTTACTATACATTAATATATCTGGGATATCTGCTAGTCTAAGTGCAATCATCCTACTTTGTTGTTTTAGCTTTCTTTCTCAGTTGTTTGGCTTCGACGTAGTGTCAGCCTCACACTAAGCTCACTGCTGCAGTTAATACTGTGCCTTATAGTAAGTAAAATATAAGAAAAGAAAAAAGAAAAAAGAAAAAAGAAAAACTGTTACAAGGTGCCAAAGCAAGTGCCTCATAACACTCACTCAGCTTTCTCATGACTGCTGCAGAGTATCACCAATTCTTCTCACACTTACTATGGGCATCAGTCATCCTCCTTTCTATTGGTTGTTATTATTATCTCTACTGTGCAGCCATTACTAGCTCATATGCCTGCCCTAGAGTATAGTACTATATATACTATATGACTCCTAGCATTTATCCCTCAGTTCTGATCATCTGGGATATCCACTAGGTACACTACCAGTCCTCTCTTCTATTCTACTATACACTAATATATCTGGGATATCTGCTAGTTGAAGCATGATTGTCCTTTTGTTTGCTTAGCTCTTTCTTGAGTTGTTTGGCTTGGACATTGCATTGGCCTCACAGGATGAAGCCAGCATGTGAGTGTGGAGCAGACTGGTCATAACATGATAAACACCAATCTTATCACTCCAGACAAGGCAGTGAGATCATCTCACACTCCTTGACCTCAACTCATTACATGCTATATGGAACCCATGTGTGGCATGGGAACACTCAAAAGGGGACTGTTGACACAATCTGCTCTCCACTCTAAACACCCATGCCCCAAGCTTATTACATCAGCACGGTCCATGCACTGGCCTATATAGTACATAAGTACTGTACAAGGGACATTGATCTCCAGTCAGCTTCTCACCCTCTCCACTAGCAATGGATGCCTTACTCTCACTCTATTACTTTTACTTTGCATCAATGCTAGTGCTCTTATTTCTACTCAGGCTATTGCCCATGCTCTACCCACCATTGCCCTTCTGTCCTCCTTAAGTGGAGTGACCTGGACCTAGTCACCACTGCACCATGTACTGCCGTGTTATCAGGGACAAGGAGGATTGGACCAGAAGCAAATCAGGACCATTGGCTGTATAATGGTGGTCTAGACCAGAATACAGGAAGTAGAAAAGAAGAGGCATGATGAAAGAGTGGAACAAGAGACAATGCCAATAACAGGTTGTAGTTCGAGGTCTTATATACTGTGCAAGCAGATGGAATGCATGGAGAGTGCAAGGAGGAATGTGATAAAGGGGCAATCAGTGGTATGACATATGGTGGTAAGTGACATGGTCAATGACATGTTGTGGGAGGGAATCATGATGAGTAAGCCTGGGGGATTACATATATCACAATAACTTTTCAACCTACCCTCCTCCCTATTGCTTCTCAAAACTTTAGCACTTTCACATGGTGGTGTCTCGATCCCCAAAGTCTTCCACTTTTTCGGACATCTCCACCCATTTGCAGCTCATAAAATTTCGGCTTGCCCTTTTCCATCGTGCCCTCCTTCCTGCAAATTGTTGCAAGTAACATCTGGCACATGTGAGGGTCATGTGACCCACAAAGGGCAACCTAAAATTTTCCCATCTGCGCACACCTTGGAGGAGTATCAAAATAAGTCACAATGAACGTCTTCTCACTATCACAGCGCAATGCTCTAGAGAAGATCCCACACAGAAGTGCCATTAGTTAGCATACCATCTGAACAGAAGGGTTTGAAATTCTGCTGCTCCTAGTTCTCCACCATCCCATTGAGGTTAGGGCTAGGCCTTGTGGGAAGTACGACAGCGTGGAGAAGATACGTGCCGACTACGCCGACTTCGAGCCCAGGTAGGCTGCTGTCTATAATTGCGTGTCGTGATTC
>QLPN01004099.1:0-19296 GCA_003314395.1 Albatrellus ellisii | reverse complement strand
AAGCTTATTACAAAAACTCGCTTCACTCTCTAAGAACTAAGTCTAAGATCTCTAAGTCACTCTAAGTGTCGCTAAGACATCCTAAACTTGTCCCTCTGGATCCTCGAATAGTCATTGGAGGAATCATCCTCATCACAATCTCATTAATCCCACTCTTCGTCGTCATTCGGAACCTCTATTACGTTCACCAAACCAATATCCAAACCTTGGTTACCAGGAGTAACATTCTAGACCTTCCCTAAGACCGTCCAATAGGCCGCTCTTAGCACACACTCCTTGTGATTGCAGCCTTGGAGGATTGGGAGGTACACTCTATGGATGTAAAATCCACCTTCCTTAATGGTGATCTAGACAAAGAAATCTACATGGACCAACTGCATGGATTTGTGATTCCTGGAGTAGAAGGAAAAGTGTGCCATCTATCACAAGCTATCTATGGACTCAAACAGGCATCAAGACAATGGCACCAGAAAATGCATGGATCACTACTTGCTCTCTCCTTCACCTGTACACTATCTGACTCCAGCATCTACATCTCCACATCCTCAACACAGCCTCTCATCATAGTACTCTATGTGGATGACATCACAATACTAGGAGGATCACTTGATGAAGTAGAAGCATGCAAATTAGTTCTGCAGTCCATCTTCCAGATGACTGACTTAGGAGAAATCAAGTCATATCTGGGATTACATGTTACACAAGATCACTCACAACATATTCTGGAAATAGATCAAGAAGCATACATTGGGGATATGCTAAGAGCAGCCTATTGGATGATCTTATGGAAGGTCTGTAATGATACCCCTGGTAACAAGGTGGTGAATACACACTTGATTTGCATAATAGAGGTTCCTAATGATGATGAAGAGTGGGATCAACGAGATGGTGATGAGGATGATTCCACCAATGACTATGCAAGGATCCAGAGTGATGAGTTTTAAGATATCTTAGCGACACTTTTAGAGTGACTTAGATTTTAGACTTAGTTCTTAGAGAGTGAAGCGAGTTTGTAGTGAGCTTAGATCAAGCACAGTATAGGAGAATCCCTAGATTGTGAAGTTGACAAGACTGGGGTTTAAGACCACCAGTTTGTCAACTATTTATACAAACTGGAGATCTAACTATAGTAAAGTTGCGCAGTAGTGCACAGTTAGTAAACAATAATGTGCAGTAATGTGCAGTAAGTCCCATCCATTGTGTAAGTAGTGTGGCTCAGCCACAAGCACAAAATGAACATGAGATAAATAAAGGTAAATAAGAATGAGAAAAGAGAGTCCTTGCTAATTGTATAGTAATAGTCCTTAGCAAGTAAATGTTATAATAAAGAAAAAAAGATAAAAAGAAAAGATAAGTCTTTATAGTACTTGGAGCTAAGCTCACACTTAAGTATGTAGATACTTAAGTACTATAAAGAAAAAAGGAAATGAGTCCTTACTATAAGTAGGAGCTAAGCTCACTGCTGTAGTTAATACTACACTTATAGTAAGTAAAATATAAATATAAGAAAGAAAAGAGAAAGAAAAAAGAAACCCATTATGAGGTGCCAAAGCAAGTGCCTCATAACAGGATATGCTTGACTGATTCCATATGCAGGATTGCAACCCTACATCAACACCACTCCCTCCAGGCACCACTCCTACCAAGGCTCCAGATACTTATACTGTGACATCTGCTCTTTGAAGTGAATACCAGAAATTAATTGGTTCCTTGTTGTATGCATCTCTAGACCTGATATATCCTTTGCCATCATGAAGTTGTCACAATTTCTGCCCAATCCACTACCAGTCCATCTCTCCCTTGCCAAGCACATACTCTGCTACTTAAAAGGGACTACTCACTATCATCTTTGGTATGGTGGCAGTCCAGGAACTGGCATCACTGGATATTCTGATTCTGACTGGGCAGTGGACCATGATGACAGAAAGTCCATTGGAGCATATGCATTTCTGCTTGGAGGAGGAGCTATTGCCTGGGCATCCCAGAAGCAACATACTGTTTCCCTCTCATCAACAGAAGCTGAGTATATGTCAC
Organism: Albatrellus ellisii; assembly: GCA_003314395.1. Classification (NCBI taxonomy): domain Eukaryota; kingdom Fungi; phylum Basidiomycota; class Agaricomycetes; order Russulales; family Albatrellaceae; genus Albatrellus; species Albatrellus ellisii. The sequence continues at coordinate 17,262 of QLPN01004099.1, read as the reverse complement.
TTTCACAAGCTGCAGCACAAGGGATGTGGTTACACTCTCTGTTGAAGGAGATAGGTTTTGCCTTTACTTTTCCTCTTCTACTATATGGTGATAACAAGGGATCAATTGACATAGCAACCAATCCAGTCATTACTTGTGGTACTAAACATATTGATATTCATCATCACTACATTTGTGAATGCCTCTCCTCTGGTGCTATCGCTGTTCAACATCTACCTTCCTCCCTTGTTACTGCAGATATATTGACCAAACCATTGTCGCTCCCTCTCTTCTCCTCTCATTGTCTGGGTCTTGGCCTCACAGAGTGTGTTCCCAGTAAAGGGGGGTGTTGACATCCACATTACAGCTTAGTCATATCCATTTCTTCTTTTGGACTTTTACTGTACACACACATACAAACACCTCCACATGTTCACTGTACAAGATTGTCTGGTCCATGCACTACCATAGATACTATAAGTAGCATGCAATAGTGTCCCAATAAGATAAGAATTATCTTCAGTTCCACTCTGTGCATGGCCTGTGTTCATCACCACAAGTGATGGCAGGATTGGTAGCAATGTCAATAGAGCCCTTGTTATCACTATAAATGAGTAAGGGAGTAGAAAAACCAAAACCAATCTCCTTCATCAGGGAATGCAACCACATGCCTTGTGCAGCTGCCTGTGACAGTGACATGTATTCTGCCTCAGTGGACAAGAGAGAGACTGTGTGTTGCTTGCACAATGACCAGGCAATTGCTCCACCCCCCAGGAGAAATGCATACACTCCAATGGACTTCCTGTCATCTCTATCTGTGGCCCAGTCAGAATCTGAAAAGCCTACAATGCCTGCTCCTTCATCTCCACCATACCACAATTGATAGTGAAGGGATCCCTTGAGATATCGCAGGATATGTCTGGCTGAAGACAGGTGGTGTGGTGAAGGATTAGTCAAGAATTGTGATAATTTCATGACACTAAAGGAAATGTCAGGTCGAGAGACAATGGCAGCATATAACAAGGATCCAATAAGCTGCTGGTATTCTGCACAAAGGGATGCAGTGGCAGAGTAAGTCTTGTCTGCAGTGACAAGGTTGATTCCAGGAGGAAGGGGAGTTGTGGTAGGATTACAATTGTCAAGTTGGAAGCACTCTAAGAGATCAGTGATGTAAGGCATCTGGTCAATTTCAAGGATGTGATTGGGATGATCTCTTGTGACATGGAGGCCTAGGTATGATTTGATCTCTCCTAGGTCTGTTATCTGGAACAGGGTTTTGAGTGTTGCCTTGCACTGTTTGACTTCTTCAAGTGACCCTCCAAGGATAGTGATATTGTCCACATATAAGATGATGATGAGAGGTTTGGAGGAGTTTGTTGAGATGTAGATACCTGAGTCTGAGAATGTGCAGGTAAAAGAGAGGTTGAGGAGTGAACTGTGCATCTTGTGATGCCATTGTCTTGATGCCTGTTTCAAGCCATAGATAGCTTTGTTTAGACAACAGACCTTTCCTTCTGTTCCAGGTATAACAAAACCTTGGGGTTGCTCCATGTAGATTTCTTCATCTAAGTCACCATTTAAGAAGGCAGACTTCACGTCCATGGAGTGTACTTCCCAGTCTTCTAATGCAGCAATGGCTAAAAGAGTACATAATGACTCAAAGCACATGGCTGGGGAGAATGTTTCTGTGTAGTTGATACCATGAACCTGCGTATATCCTTTGGCCACTAGTCATGCTTTAAAGTATCCATCTGCTTTCTGCTTAAAGACCCATTTGTTGCCTACTAGGTTGTGGCCTGATGGTAGATCAACCAGCTCCCACATATGTAGACTGTGTAGCAACTGGAGTTCTTCTTCACAAGCACCCTTCCAGAGCTTGGCTTCTGGAGTGGCTAGGGCCTGTTTTAGTGTGAGTGGGTCATGTGACAGTGCATGGGAAAGGACAGAGGAAAGTGAGGGACTGGCCTGAGGTGTGGCAAAGATGTCATTGTCACTTCCAGACCCCCCTCACCAAGGATATCCATGAGCTCACACAGACCATATGTGCTGTCTGTTAAAATGCAGGCAACAAGGCAAACAATAGATAAAGGACTGTGGTCCTAAGGTAGAAGAGCATCTGTGAGATAGAGAAGATGTGTACCAGAGGGTAGAGGGTACACAGAAGAAAGAGAGAGCTGCATAGAGCAGGTATGTTAGAAGAGATCTCAGAGAGCAGAAGAGATACTCACCTCAGCACATGCAGAAGTGCTGAGGTGAGAAGATGGCAAGGTAAAGAAGATATAGTAAAGGCTAAATAGAGTTAGAGAGGAGCCTGAACTGTAAAGATAGAAAGACATAAGGATATGGAAGTATGTCTAGCATCCTAAGATAGGTAAAAACCAACACTGTCGCAGAAGCATTCAGGGCAACAGGCAAGGTGCTGAGAATGGTGAACCACAGGTACATCATCATGAATGAGATCAGAGCAGGCATGCTGATGAGCAGGGGAGGAGCAGCCATGCCAGTGAGGAGCAGGGAGAGTTGGCAGGTCATCAGCATGCACAGTATGATGTGCATGAGGGCAGACAGGTACCATGACAGGAGTGGGAGCCCTGGGAGGAGTGACAGGCCCTGGTGGCAGCACAGGAGGCAAAATGACAGTGACAGAAGGCAGCCCGACTATGGGAGGCAGGGCAGCAACCAGGGGCAGTGCACCTGGGACAGTGGGGAGATCAGTGGGAGCAATGGTGGGTGGAGCTGGGTCCACAAAAGAGGGAGCAGCAGGCACCACACCACTGACAAGGGGCAGAAAGCCTGGGGCATCAAAGCCAGAATCATCGTCAGAGTCACCATCCAAGCTCCCATCAGAATCATCATCAAGCAGCAGCATGGGAGGGACAGGCAGTGGAAACAGGTCAAGAATGGTCAGCTCCCATTGGGCCTCCAGTGCCAGGAAGATGTCCTCTTCAAACACAACATCACAACTGACCACAGTGCATCAGGTGATCTTGTCCCAGAAGATCCAACCCTTCATGCTGGACTGGTAACTGACAAAAAGGAGGGGCCAGGAATGCACAGAGAGTTTGGAATGCTGGTGATCAGGTATGTGTACCCAGCCATGACACCCAAAAACATGGAGGTGGGAGACATCAGGTGCAGTAGCCTCAGGGTTCCACAGGGCAGAGGGTGCCACCCAGCCCAGACACTTGACAGGTGACAGGTTGTAGGTGTGTGCCACAGTGCAAATCACATATTCCCAGAAGCCAGGAGAAAGACTGGCATGATGGAGCATAGATAGAGCACAGTCAAGCAGGGAGTGGTTCCAATGCTCAGCACAGCTGTTCTGCTGTGGGGAGTAGGGCACAGTCATATGGTGTGTGATCCCTCAATCAGCAAACAGGGTAGTGGTTACATGGCTGATATATTTGCCACCACAGTCTGTATGCAGGATCTTGGGCCAACATCCAAAGAGATTGTGCACATGTGTGAGGTAGTGGGTGAGTGCTTCAGATAGCTGATCCTTGTAGCAAAGTGGGTAAAGGATGCCAAAACCTGCAAAATCATCAATGAAGGTGGCAATGTAGATGTTGCCAGTGCTAAGAGCGGCCTATTGGACGGTCTTAGGGAAGGTCTAAAATGTTACTCCTGGTAACCAAGGTTTGGATATTGGCTTGATGAACGTAATAGAGGTTCCTGATGACAATGAAGAATGGGATTAATGATATGGTTATGAGGATGATTCCACCAATAACAATATGAAGATCCAGATTGACGAGTATAAGATGTCTTTAGTGACTTTAGAGTTCTTAGACTTAGTTCAGAGAGAGTGAAGCAAGTGGTTAACGAGCTTAGATCAAGCGCAGTATAAGGAAGATTCCCTAGATTGCAAAGTTGACAAGACTGGGGTTTAAGACCGCCAGTTTGTCAACTATTTATACATAACTAGAGATCTAAGTATAGTAAAGTTGCGCAGTATTGCGCAGTAAGTAAATGATAATGCGCAGTAATGTGCAGTAAGTACGCGTCCATGTGATATAAGTGGCTCAGCCACAAGCGCAAAATGAACAAGATGTAAACAAAGGTAAATAAAGACGATAAAAGATAGTCCTTGCTAATTGTATAGTAACAGTCCTTAGCAAGTAAATGTTATAATAAATAAAGAAAGATAAAGAAAAAGAATAAGTCTTAATATAGTACCTGGAGCTATGCTCACACTTAAGTATGTAAATACTTAAGTACTATAAAAAGAGAAAAGAAAGGGATAAGTCCTTACTAAGTAAAGTGGAGCTAAGCTCACACTTGTAGTAATAATACTACACTTTACTATAGTAAGTAAGATAAAAAAAGAAAAAACAAAACAAAACGCGTTACGAGGTGCCAAAGCAAGTGCCTCGTAACAGCCAGCACCTATGGAGGCCATGCCAACAGGCCTGACCAAGTCTGAATGGACAAGACCAAGCACTTCAGTGGTGTGACTCCAGGAGAGACAAAAAGAAGGCTTGGGGAATTTACCCTGAAGGCATCCAGTGCAAGGGCTTGTTGTGGACAAGGATGATGGTGGAGTGAATCCTGATAGCTGGGATGGTTTGATGCATGAGATAACAGCTTCTGAAAGGTGACCAAGTTGTTCATGCCATAAATGTATGGTAGGAGAGGCAAGAGCATGGAGACAGGGTATAGGTGAGAGATCTATCCAGTAGGTTCCATCTCAGAGATGACCAACACTAAAAATGTGACCATCTTTGGAAATAGTACATGTCCTGCCTTGGTAGTTAATGCAAAACCCAAGGTTGTCAAGTTTGCTGACACTCAAGAAGTGGCTAGAAGTGTCAGGGACATATAGGACTCCAGATAGGGAGAGCATAACTGCAGGTCCAGCTGGTAGAACATGTTGATGAATGCAGGTACCTTTCCTGGAACATGGAATTGTGGATCCATTGCCAATGGTTATGGATTTGAAGGAGACAGCATCATAGGAAGTGAAGCCATCCTTGTATGGAGTGATGTGATCTGTACAGCTGGAATCCAGCATCCAGGAGTGAGTACCATAGTGGTGAGGATGGGTGTCTGAGGGTATAGGAGATGGTGAAGACATGTTGTGGATACCAGCAAGCATACTCTTGTGGTTCTGTTCTAGACTTTTTGTCCTAGTTGATGTGAGTAGAGAAAGTTTGATGATGATGTACCACAACCATAAAACAATGAAAGTTGACTGGGCACCCATTGTTGGTGAGTAGATGAGTCATTAGAGGTGATACTGGACTTTGAGATGGAGATATCATAGGAGGGAGATATGAGTATTGTGAGAGTAAGTGAGAATATGGAGTATGAGTAAACACAAATGGCCTGGGCAGGGCCCATAACCTGTTGACAACAGGCCATGTGCAGAGGAGAACTAAGAGAGTTCTTATTTGTACATGTAGTGTCTTTATCATATATGTAGTACAATGTGTAACTGAGTATGTGTATGTGTGTGCGTGTATATCCAGTATATGCATAGGAAAGGATAAAGAGTGTTAGTGATTGTCAGTATATTCTGTCATGTCAACAACAAGTGCTGCAGTGATATTGATTTTGTAGAAGATTGGTGAGGTGCCTGTCATGGTGATTCCAGCCATGACCTTGGAATCAAGGGGGGGCTGATTGAGGATTTGTTGGAGAGTCAGATTATTTGCAGCAAAGGCTGCAATGGCTTCTGCAATGAGCTGTGGTGCAGGATCAGAGCAGTCCATGTGTGGCTTGTTTTTCTGCATGAGGAGCAGGATGTTGAGACCATCAATGATGCAAACATCTGTTTGGGTATGCCTGTTCTTGCCACAAATGAGGAGAGGGATGACCTTCCTCCTCCTTGAAACCCTTCTTCCTGTAGTGTAGCCTAACACACCCAACAGCAACACTGCAAAGTCAACAATAGAAGATTCCTCCTCTGCTGAGGCAGGAGACATAGCAAGATCCATCATTCGAAGGAGTTGATAAACATGATCATCAGCTGTGTTGTTAGGTCCCAGAGCCTTGAGGAAATCTGGGTTAACAGTGGTGGGCTGGGGGAGGTGGGCACCCCAAAGAAGGCAGCAGCATCCTGATATTTGATTGTGATATTGTATGCTGCAAGTTCATACTGTGTCCACTTGATACCAGAATTGGGATGGTGGATGAGTTCAGTCATGCTAACAGGGAGGGGTTGCAAGGTTAGTGACAGTCGTTAATGCCTGTGAAGTTGATCCAATCACCTGGATATGTAAGGAGTGCAGAGAGTCCATGTCAGCACTGATTACTACTCTGTGGAATGCATTGTTCTCACCTGGCTTTTGAATCTGTTGTTACTGATAATGCTAGTACCACAGGGGACTGGGCCTATCGTTACAGCCATCGCGCGAGGGCTTGTTTGGCACACTTTGCTCATGTGAGGTGTGACTGGTAGTACTCCAGACATACTTTCCGTCTCCTACACTCAATTATCGAGGCTACTGTTTAACTCTTGACATCTCTCTATGCCCATGCATGGCTTGTTTTCCATTCTCCTGGCATCGAAGATGTTGCTTGTCCCATTCAGGTTATCTTGTTAGGTGAGAACTTGAACTCATTATGGACTGAGGCTTTGAAAGCCTCTCCAATACAGACAAGTGCTGTTTGGTGATCACTGCAGGTGCTGTACACATCAGTGCTGCCACCATTGGGGCATGCGCCCTTCGATGCTGCCGCTGCTGGTCTCCACTCGGCCCTATAACTAGCGTGTCCGTACCCCTCTTTCCTGCACATGACCTGCACTCGCTCGCTTGTGGCGAGGCACGGCGTGACTGCTGCGTGTTGCAGACCGCTGACCTACCATGTCTCCTGCAAGAGGTTGTCTTATTCAGCTGCTTCTCTGGACACATGCTTGTGTGAGGAAGAAAGAGAGAGTAGTGTTCAGGACGACATGTAAATGATGGCTGCATTGAAAGACCTGCCAGTGATTTTGCGAATGGTGTAACGGTATTTACGTGTAGAGGGCGGGTGATTGTTCTATCTTCGCCACATCCACAGACACTATTTTTGCAAGTGATCAGTTGCCTCCCACATAATTGACTTTCCTAGCTTTTTGACATAGTAGCACGCCTATCAATCAATTGTTTCCTAACTCAACTCGTAAAAAGTCGTCTCCGGCTCACGTATGATTATTCTCACGAACGAATGTCTATATTGTTCAATATCACATTTTATTTTCTCAACAATGATATTTATGCAGCTGTTTCAAAGTATTTAGGACATGTTTGATGGGACATCTAGGAGGGTAATCCCGAGCGAGTCAGCGGCGAGCCGACTTCGAGTGAAACTGTAATATTCAAAATCAACAAGATCCGGCGAGAGGAACACACAGTTGAAGCGGATACAAGGATAACAGAACATACTGACCAGTGGTTGTGTGTTCACACGATATGTGACGCGCCGTGCGAGCGCCCACTATCACCGCCACGTGTTATGTCGCCACACTCGCCACCTGTGCCTTTGAGTTCTAAACTAGCCATAGCTTTGCATAGTCTTTTGTCTCCAGCCGCGTCTGGAGACCTTGTCCTTAGTGACGATGGTTTATTATCGAAGTAGTATAGTGCTGTCTATTATTGCGGAATGGAAAACGTGATAGAGGGCATTTGATGTGATGAGGAGCAGGAAAAGCCAATACAACAGCCTTCTGCTGAGGTCAGCAAAGTATGTACGGTAAGTAGTCCAATTATGCCGGCCCGGGTGGCTTTGAAAAGGATTTGGTGGATTTCTAGTCTGTGGTATAGAAGTGTGCACTCCCACCGTGGGGCGTGTTCTGCACATTGTCCGTCATATCTCAGCTTGTCGTGGTCCACACTCTATCATTCCTTCTACCCATATATTTCAAAGATAGCCTGAAACATCGCACTTATCTGACGACACGCCATAGATATTTTCCCCTTGTCCTCGTCCTAAATGAGTACACCTTCGATCGTGAGCGTTCCCCATTATTCAGCCCTACGATGCCGGACATTGACCACGTCACACGCATAGCCGACTGCCACTAGCTCACCCGCGCCCAGTGTCACGGGAAGACCATCGTCAAAGACCTCGGGTGGCCAGGTCATCATCCTTGTATCATGCCTCGGCTGTGTCCTGCTCCTCGTTGCCCTCCTCGTTCCATACTTTCGACGGCGGTGCCAGCCCAAACGTATGAGCCAGCCAGAGTCGACCTCATCACACTCGCATCAGCGATCACAATCTGGCCCGGATGCGTCCATGCCACTCCTAAACTACGACGAAGGGCCTCATGACCATGAAGCCAAGCCAGAGGGCGACACTAGCTGCGTACCTGAGGGTGTGATAGTGACTTCCCCGCCTATCGAGTCCGTCAAAAATATGCCTTCGCCCACAGTGGAGGTCTACAACCCGTGGTCAGGGCCTACCGTGCCGGGACTCTCCCACCCCCGACCTTCATCCTCAGTTCGCAAACCTAGGGTCCTCCGTCGTACGACGACGCATATCGTATATTCGCCCCTAGACACACTCCCCGAGAACACTCCTGTGATGCCTTCCCCACCCCCGAGCGCCGACGCACACTCATCATGGCTGCTCACCCCAAACCGGACGCCACATGGCACTACACCGCTCATCAGTGCATTCCGCACCTCCGTTACGTCCATGACATCCACTGCCCCGTCGTTACCTCCGATCCAGCACTACCCATCCGTCACCGACATGTCCACGCGTTCACGTTCCCCAAATGACATCTACACCGCCTCGTCCATCACATCGTCTACGTCACCCCGTGTCGTATCCACTGAGCACGGCGAGCTGCGTCCTGCCTCTGCACGCCTCAGGCCATCCGGCGACCCAGAGCATGTGGCCGACGTACGTTCGGTCGAGTCTTTGGCTCAGTCATGCCAGGCAAGCCTTCTCTCTATTGGTAACAAGCAGGCTGCGACGTCCTCTCAAGCCATCCCTCCTGGAGAATACCCGGCGAGCTCAACTGGATCAACAATGTCAGTGTATACAGATGCACGGTCGATGCCTCCCGACGAGTATGGGAGGTGGTGATGCCGCGTTCCCTACCAACCTAGGCTGCGCGCGCGAGGTCTCCTAATCTAATGAGCCCCATGCTTCACTTCCTTCGTTGTGTATGGTCTTGGACAATCAGTTTTGGTGTAGTACCTCACGCTAGCCCATGACATCACTTTCACGCTTTGCGCCTGTATGCATATACGCAGCTTCATTTTCTGCACATGCTGCATCTTTTCTAATATTGACCATGGACTTGATGTTCCTGTCTATGATGTAATCTTGGAAATAGCTATTACCTGTCTGCCATACTTGCCTTATGATACGAACAGTGATGTGCCAGTAATTGTAGTCTGAACAGAGTATTCATGTACATCCTACCATCAAAGTAGCTATGTAAGTTAAGGTTACTATTATTGTACTCTGTCCGATTTTACTGTAAGTCAACTTGATGTGAACATGAAACAGACTCTGGCAGGACAAAGTATAATATGAATATAGTGTATTGCCTGAGACACAGATGAGGTCGATGTTATTACTGCTCTGACTCAGACAGTGATGTTCCCATCACAGGGTCCAGTCCAGATCATCAATCTGGCTACTGACTTCAGTCTGGGTCTGGGTCTCCACCTTGATCTTGGTTTGATTCCATCATCTTCAAGTTCCCTTTCTAACTCTTGGTTGACATGACCAACAAGATCTATTGGATCTGCATTCTCTTCTTCAGTAGCAAAGTGCCCCTGTCCTGGGGGGTGTTGCATTCCCACTGTCATTCCATCTCATAGGTGTTAAGATATGGTGAGTCAATCAAGTCTGGATCGCTGAAGATGATCGGTTCAGCACATTTGACAGCCCCATCAGAATGTTCCCTTTTGGAGCTCAGAGAATTGCAAAAACAAAAACCACACTGCTCATTTCGGTTATACAAAGTGGCGGGAACTGGGTATCTCACACTATAGGACCCATGTGAATGCCGAGAGATGGACTTTCATAATTAGAGGTGACTTACAGTGATAGAGCAAATACTGGGTGGCAACTTTAATTTGGGACGATGATGTCAGTAATTTCGGGATTAGATACGTTGGTCCGGCATCTCAGTGGACTCGCGAAGATGAACTCGATCACACGCCAGGTTGCTGAAGGACCTACCAATATGCCGTTTGGCGATCCGAACATATTCTAGGCCATTTTGACGGGAGGTCGTTACCCCATTGGGACAAATCGGGGGGTCCTTCGCCACCTGGCCATACGTACAGTCTGGACGTCACTCACTGGGACTCATGGAGGCCGTTTGAATAGTCCGGACATGTGACATAATGTAGTGGAGGTTGTATGTAGTGCAGCTCCACAGTCGTCACGGCACTTGTAAGCCTTAGTACTCGTATTCGAATCTCATTGTACACTTTATTTTTCTTCTGAGACTGTTTCAACCGCACGAAGCCTAAACGGCCTGCGCAGGCGAGCGGCATCTGTTAACGCTATGTCAAAGGGTCTATTTAACCGGTCGGTTGTTGGAATCACAAACTGGCGCATGCGCTTTCCGTTTTAAGAAACTTGGAGATTGCTGGTGTGGAACTTTTGAACGCGTTCGTTTTTTTTTGTTGCTTCTGTCTATATAATACTATATAGTTCTAAGCCACCCGCGATGTTTCTGTGCTAGAGAAACACTTGTTCTAACATGGGTACCTTTACTTGAGGTCCCTGATGTTTCTTTCGATGCTATACACTTCCCTATTCAGGACAGATTCGAGCAGCGTACTCTCCCCATTCCTTCCTTCACTGCCGCTCGTGCGGCAGACTTTTGCTTTGTCTGCTTTTGACAGCCTTGCTACACTATCAATCTCAGACAATTTCATCGCATCTGACGGATATGGCAGGAAGTACATGCTTTTGAACATTGTCAATGAGATGCCAACCCCAATGCTCATCGTGTCACACCAGTTTTACACTGGCGGGGACTCGTTCCCGGGACCAGTCCTCCGAGGCATACGGGTGCAAACTGCTCTATTGCCCTTCGATCTGCATGCTGGCCCTGATTCTGTATATGCCCATCAGAATGGGTTGTCCATGGTTGATTAGACCTTACTGTTCTAATAGGCAGAGACGGATGGGCGTGAGTTTCAGGCATTATCAGCGCATTTTAACTGTAACAACGCATTGATGGGACTCCCGATTGGAAAGGGGCTTTGAGTGAGGGCGGGTTTCGGCGTTGGTCTGCCAGGCCGCGAATATAGAGGATTGCCAGTGCTTTATTCCGCATGCAAGTCTACAACTTGTCTTCTCTTGTCCCCAACCAACTAAACAAGCCTGACCATCATATGTACACTGTCCTTCGCGAAGCCAAAGAATCATTCTTTCCTTGCGGTTGATGTTCCAATTTATACAATACCTGCCGAGACCCTTTAGTACAACCACTAACACCCTTAGCTCTCCTGCAGGGGCTCTCCACACAGTCTGCTCTCCACCCAGTTTTCCTGACATGTGTCGGCCCGCACATCTTGATCCCAGTGCCTAACAAACGGCCCTCACATCCACACAGTCCCCCATCCCGATGCCCACTCCGTGAGCGCATCCGCACTGACCAGTGCATCATACCCCTGCCCACCCTTCTCTCGCCTTCCGCAGCCGCAAACAAAACCGCCCTTGCATCACTATCGCCGTCCTTGCGCCCCGCCGTTGTTGTGCCAGGACTCTTTCCACGGACCGTGCGTGGTTCTTGGCGAGCGCAGGACAAGGCGCAGAATTAGATGTGGAAATCACATCTAGCATTGGACAGAGTACAATAACAGCTTAGCATGGAGGAGCAATTTTATGCATGATGGTTATGGTTAATGATGTGGCAATCTTACTTGAGAGGAAGCGATGGTACAGCTGCTTGTACTCATGGATAAGTGATATATTTGTGAAGGCGTGTTGATTGGTGGTGTACAACAGGAGGCGCTCAATGTGAGCTGGGTATATAACAGTGGAGTGGCAATGGACACTAGCTAAGGCTTTCGCGGCTTAGAGCCGTGCTTGAAAACGTGTTGTGCTATGTCTGCGGACGAGTGTTCACGTCTTGTCAACAGGAAGGCCAGCCGATGTTCCTGTGCAAGAGATTCTTCCATCACATCCACAGTTCATGGCATCATGTTCCGCAAGATATCGCGCACGCACCTCGAGGCTATGGCACGCGAATCCATCAGAGCATGACATACTCTGCATCTGATCTAAGCCATCAGTCGCGTAGGCCCAAACGGACGTCTGCACGGACGTCGGCTTGAGCATGGCATAGTATCGCAGCTCCTGCAGGATGGGGGAAGGGAACGCAAGGGATGATATCCGGCGTGAGGGGAAGACAGATACCCGACACACCTCGTGGGAGAACTTCTGGTACTTGCGCATGCACGAAAGTGAGAAGAGGGCGTCACCCTCTTCGGAGCGGACGTACTGGAGCGCCTGCACCTCGGCTAACTCGTCCGGGTGCTTCAGCGGCTTCTCCACAGACACCTCGGCAGGGGCGCCATCGACATATGGTTTGAAGAGAGGGGGAAGGCCGAGCGCAACCCGCGCAGAGTCGCTGGTGGGCTCGGCAGGGCACGGCGACGGGGGCCTGCCCTTCGTCGTATACGCCTGCAGGTAATCGCGGTGGCGCACTTCCTGCGAATGAGGACCGGGGGTGGCTGGGATTAACAAGCTTGGGCAGATAAATACTGGCAGGAGTACATACTTCGAAGCTGATATCCTGGCCGGTCCAATTTGCAGGTAGTCCCATGAGGACCTGACGAAAAGGGGGCGCAGCGCCACTGGAAGCCTTTGTGGATTGAAGCTGGGCCATGGCAAGGACTCGGAAGGAGACTCAGTAGCAGGTGTCCAGGGAATGCGGCTTCTTTCGGGATTGTTAGTGAAGCAGAACGAGCAATCAGACTTACTGTTGTACTATGCGAGTCCCGGGTGCAAGGATTTTTTTTTTAGCAACTTCAAGTACCGTTCTCAGGCTACAATAAACAACCTAAAAGAAAATACAGCTATCCACTTTCCACGGAAGGCGTCAAGGGCATGTGGTGTAGTTGGTTTATCACGCTCGCTTAGCACTTGCACGTGTTTGCGAGAGGTGTCCGGTTCAATTCCGGACATGTCCATTTTTTGCTTTTTCTGGATATCAACGAAATCCAAATTTTGAGGGTAGCCGCTCACATTTCGCGATTCCACGACACACCGGCAGCGTAGAAAAAACATCAGCTCTTATAGAGGCAAAACGACACAACATGTAAAATCGAAAACCGAAAATAAATAAATTGGGAGATTGAAAGTCATAGTTCAAACAAAACGAAGCCGAAACTCATAAAGAGCAGCGAAGGGCAGAGAGGATACAGGTGCTTATGCTATGTATATCATGTATGTATGTGTGTAGATATGGACAGGGGAGGAAGTGGGTTGTGAGTATGGGGTAGGTAAGGTTGGGGGTAGGATGCGTAGTACGTGAGGGATGGGGGACATTAAACATGGGTAGCTTGTAGGAAACGGGGGTATGCTACGAGCGTCCAGAGATCAGCACCACAAACGCGAGGTTAGTGTATGGGGACGAGGAAGCAATACATGTATGCAAACTGCACAAAACCAAGATGACGCGAGATGTACAAGAGAGCACCAGCAGTGCGAGCGGCGATCGACAGTGAGAGAGCATTCCACCGTCACCGAATCAGCCGTCCGTAGTCCAGTCGACTCTCTCTGTTTGCCTCGTGGTTCTCGCGCTTTGGAAATGCGTTCCAGAACCGCAGTGTCTCGTCCCCCGCACCTGTGACGATTGTCTCACCATCGGGACTCATGGCCAAGTAAAGGACACGGCTTGTATGTCCACTCAGCGATGCGACCATGTCGAGTGATGGGTACTTCCATATACATATTTGGTTCTGCGCAGTTGTCGACGAGAAACCATGGGTGGAGACTAGCTCATGCGAGGTTAGGGACCATGTGAGATTGCAAACCTGTATGATGCATAGTCAACCAGATATCCTCCGAGCATGCACAGGACTTGACGCACCTGACTGCCCGTATCCAGCTCATTCAGCAAATTCCCATACAGCACGTTCCAGAACCGTATATGTTTGTCCTGCGTTCCGCCTCCAGTTGCCAGCACTCCTGGTACATGTGGATCCCACGCTAGCGCTTTGACAGCCGCCGTATGTTCATGGAATCTCCACAATGGTGTATCTCCAATCCCGCCGTCCTCCCCTGCACTGCCACTTGTGTTTCCGCTTCCGCCTCCTGATCGCGCCGCTCGTCGTGAGCCACGCAGATCCCATATACAGACTTTGTTATCATTCCCTCCACTGGCCAACATACCCCCCTGCGCACCTCCATCGGCATTCCACCGAAGGCCGCAGACCTCTTGACGATGACCCGCGCTTTTCTTGAACGGACGATGTGTTGCTTCCCGCACATCACGGTGGTGTACCATCCGATCGCGTGAGCCAGATGAGAGTACATGCGCGTTCCAGGCCAGTGCTCCAACGCGCTGTGCGTGCGCTTGTTGGTACGTCCGTTGCAGCTGAAGTGTATTCGCATCGTAGATGTGAAGCCGCCCTGCGAGTGTGCCCACTGCGAGTGTTGAGCCTTTTTGCACCCATGAAACAGAGCTGATTGAATCATTGCTCTCCGTTAGGTCGCAAAGCTTTGATACGGCTGCTGTGTGTGCTGTCCAAAGGTAGACAGAGGAGCCGAGGGCAACACCGAGAACGTTCGTACTTGACCAATCAACTAGATTGAGGTAAAAGTCATCCGCAAGCTCTGGAGCATCCAGGACGCGATATGGCGTTTTGCAGACGTTCCGGAGCTGCCGCCGAGGGCTCTCCAGTATCTGCCGGCTCTCGGCCCGTACAGGACTCATGGAGTATGCCTCGTCAGTAGGAGTATCTAGACGACGTTTCGGAGTAGATGGGTGCGAGGTTGATGGGGAGTGGTATGCAAATAACCGACGCCGGGACGGTGTGGCGGGAGTGGCAACGGAGTTAGACGAGGATGCGGTGGGACGTGTGGGCGACGCGGGGCGACGCGGCGATGGCGGTGTCACCTCCGTGTGAAGAATAGATGTGAATAGCGCATTAGCTTGTTCTAAAAGTGCACGTCAGCGATCGAGCCCCAAATAGCCAATCAAGCAGGTGAAAACGAAGATGGACAGCATTAAGCAATCGAAACTAATAAACGATGGACCGATCATGCATGGTTCCTAGAAACGGGCGGAGCAATGAATGGAACAAAGGGCGACCGTCGAAGGAAGAACAGGTTTCCCCGGACAGCACCCGATGAAGTGTCTGGTATGTCAGCTTCTAGACAAACACATCCTCCTCAAACCTGACAAAAAGTCCCGAACTCTACCGCTTGAACCACGGCAGCGAGGCTTGAGTCCGGTTTTCAGCCGGTTCACACGTAGCTGTAATCCTATCACACATGACTAGTTGGAGTTCCCGAACGCGGACCTACCGTCGGTGCCCCTCACCCGCATCTCTGCAACAGTCCAAACACAGATGCAATGGCCTAAAAAAGCCTAATCACGCGTGAAACTAGTAACTCACCTTTGACAGCATCTGATTCGGTAGGAATGATCTTGTTCTTCGATGGGGTCGAAGGCGCGCTCTCCTCCATAAGATTATACGAAGTGCGCATATCGCCCGAGTCTCTTGAGGGCACGAATCGATCGCCATAATCCTTGGCATTTCGTTGAGTTTCCGTAGGCGACTCAGGCCCGCAACTGTCGCTGGTTGTAGGCCGCGAATCGAGGGAGGGAGTTGCAGGCGTTGGGGCGACACCGACGAGGTTAGTTCTGGGCCTGTTGCGACGAGGGCCCTCTGCTTCGGGCTCTTGCTGTGTTGCACGGAGGCGCTTTCCGAAGGGGGAGTTCTTGAGAGCAGACATCGAAAATTGTTGATGCCAGTGCGGACCGCAAGCTGTGAGATAGATGTCGGGGAGAAAACGAAGGTGAATGATGGGTCCTTGACAGAGCGACACGTAGAGAAGCAGATGAAAGATTTGAGAGGACCTAGTTGGTGCTCGACATGAAGTATTAATGTGACTGACCCAGGGAACCAGCGCAGAGAGACAAAAGCAAAGTACGGCCGTGGTCGTTCAGATTCAACCCACGAAGAGCGCGCCGCGACGCGACGACACCATTATGTAATATCCACATGGCTAAAGACCTGAATCAACAAACCTATGATCGCCACCAAACTCATTGAAATGAAAAATCAAATTGTGAGGCACAGAGAAAGTATGACAACAGGACACGATAATCATACGTCGGTGAGACCCTCTGCCGTTGCCAGACGCGTATGTGTGAGCGTGGACCGCCTGTCCCGACGCCGGCAACCTGCGAAGGTCTAGTCGGAGTTTGAACATGCACCTTGTTCCGCTGACCCCACTGCATTGGCAGAAGACCCTCGGCAGGCTGGAGGATGAATGTGCGCCCCATTTCTCTCCATCCAGTTCCGCATTTCTCATTTCTATCTTGCTCAGAACTTGCTGAGGTCCTTGGCTGGAAGTCAGCTCAAGTCCTCCTTCCCAGAGTCTGATCTCAGACTCCTCCTGCAAACCGTTAAGGAAGGGCGCGTAAGTCGTGACCTAACACGCTCATAATCTTGTCTTTTCATCACTCGCCATACAGCGCCAATCCTATGATGCGAAGCTTACAGATCCTTTCTACGATGCGCTCGAGGACTTGCTCCACGATCTACGGACGGTAACAATGGTGCGTTTACCCGCTCGTGATACCATGTGGCACTGACATTCATGCAACCACTTCAGGACAACCATGATGCCGAGGCTTTCCTCAAACCTGTTTCTCGCACCGACGTTCCCGACTATTACGATGGTACGTTCTACCATCATCGGAAACCTCTGCAGTCCCACCGACGCCCATACAGTGATCTCGAATCCCATGGACCTACAGACAATGCTGAGGAAGGTGAAGCAGAAGCAGTACAAGTCCAAGAAGGAGTTCATGGACGATCTGGACCTTATATGGTCCAATTGCTATACTTACAATGCGACTGAGGTGCGTATACATCACACGTCCGGACAACGTACACGCGAACGCATTGGCCTTCAGAATCACCCTCTCCGTTTATGTGCCTCCCGCTTGCAAATGAAAGCCGAGCGTTTACTCAAGAACATCACGGACCGCAAGGAACGTGCGGACCCTCCCATACCCTCTAATCTTTCTACGTGCCGCGCACCTTACAAAGTCAATGGCGTTAATGGACATGTTCGCGCACCCTCCCAGACGTCGATCCATAGACCTCCCAGTATCCATTACATGCGCCACACCCCTTC
>QLPN01004094.1:0-61425 GCA_003314395.1 Albatrellus ellisii | reverse complement strand
CTATTTTATAATCAAGTGTGAAACGCAACAAGAAAACAAGTGTTCGTAAAATCGCTTATTTCATAGCTAGATATATGTAGGCTGCAACGAGACGCAGCAGCATCGCCGCAAGGAGGACCTGTGCGAGGACAGCCGCGCGCGAGAGTAGGGCCGAAGGGGGGCCGCCCGCGCCCGCCTCGTCGATCGCCGCGACCTCCTCCGGCGTCAGGTCAGCTGCCCAGATACCCCAAGATGTCAGTTATCGAGTGAAAAGACAGGAGCTGGAGAGGGTGCGCACGCAGATCAGCAACAGCGAGGTACTCGTCGTCGCGCTCGCGCTTGGAGCTGGTCGTGACGACGACGGCGCCCTTGGCGAGGAGCCACTTGAAGATGACCTGTGCGTGCGTGCCGCCGATGCGCTGTGCGACCTTTGCGAGCACAGAGTCGAGCGGGCCGTTGGGCAGCTTTGTGATCGGGCTGGTGGGCAGTTTGGGAGAAGGACGTGTGGTGGCAGAGGGGGAGAGGGGAGGGACGCACGCTAGACTACCGTAGGCCTCGATGACGATTCTGTGTTTCGAGCAGAAGGCGAGCATGTCCTTGTGCGAGGCGTGGTTGTAGGGGTGGAGCCGGATCTGATGCACTCGCGTGTGGAACGTCAGGGGTGGACATAGGCTGTGGCGATCGAGGCTTACTTGATTGACTGCGGGTTTAATCACCGCGGTCTTGATCACTGCCTCCAGCTGCTCGATGGAGTAGTTGCTTACGCCGATGCTCCTACCGCGAGGGAAATCAAATAAAAAAGTCCCAGAAATCAGTAAGCCACCCCGCCGCGGCGGAAGTGGCGTGCACGCACCTCGCGAGCCCCGCCTTCTTAATCTTCTCGAACTCCGCCCAGCTGCCCTCAAAGTCCCCGCGGACGACGTCCGGGAGATGAACAAGGTACAGGTCGACGTACCGCAGCCCCAGCTGTGAAACCGCCGCGCGATGAGACATACGTGCCAGACACATTAACGAAAGCGGGGCTGCAGACCTTGTCGAGGCTGGCACGGACCTCCGTCTGGATGTCGCCGCCGTCGTACTTGGTGGTCACGTACAGCTCAGACCTGTCCAGCCCGCTCTCGCGGATCGCCGTGCCCACGGACGCCTCGTTCTTGTACGCTGCACACGCCAGCCATAAGCACGCGGCGTCAGGACACGGGAACACCCGACTCGGGACCAAAACGTACTGGCTGCGGTGTCTATGTGGGAAAAGCCGGCGTGGACAGCCTGGTCGACATATTTCGTTGCGTCCTATGCCCAGAATATCATCAGAGAAGACGGGGAGAGTCATGCCACAGCCACAACCTACCTTTTCATACAAGGCGCTGCCGGTGCCAAAGGCAATAGCAGGGATCTACACGAGCCGGCCGGTCAGCAGCAACGCGGGCCCGCCTGGGCTACCACCGCACACCTCGTTGCCGTCGTTGAGCTTTACAGTAGAGAACGACATAACCGTGTAGGTTCGATGCCAAGGAGGTAATCAGTCGTTATCTCGCCGTTTCGCCACAGCGGAGGCATTTGGAGTGATTGTCGTCAGGTGATCGATCTCGGCGGTGGTCCACAGGTTGCGAATGCGTATAATTATAACTTTGCATTGCGCCGTAGTTCGGTAGCCACAATATTTGATCTACCCGATTCAGATCGGATTCTCGCTGATTGCCTGAACAAAATGAAATCGGCATCAGAATCGAAAAGCAGTGGCTGCCAAAGAACAAGTTACAGTAATTTACATTTGCGAGTAGAATGATGATGTAAGCGCTCAATGCGCATCGGATATAAGACTCGACGCATCTTTCCGGTGCAGCGTCGGATGACAGATGATAGGACGTCCATGGAAACATGAAGACAGGTATGCTGCCAAAGTGAAATACCCCAGGTATTCAGCCCATCAACTTCCCCCCATCAATACAGCGACGTGTAAACGCAACATCCCCGACCGCAATTAACCCAAACAACGCCTTCCAGAATTACACGTACATGAAATTCGTACAGTACAAGAATAGGGCCGACCGATTCACTATGTGCACACAGGCGCTCTCAGGACGAAGTCAAGGCGATTTATAAAATAAGCTTCGACCTCCTCAGGTTCTCTTTCAAGAGGAAATCGCGGACTGCACGCGTTATTCAACGTCCGCCCCCCCATGCAGAGAGAAATGAGCCACGTACCATTTTGGATGATAGTCGACGTCTGTTGTGTATCCGTCACGGACGTGAAGTGTACTATAAACGACGTTGTAAGAATGGCGGACGGCCAACTACAAAGACAGACACGCACCGTGTATATCGCGTTCCTTGCGAGGCGTCAGCTGAGAATGCATTTGCATGAACTTATTCCGGAGATCTGTATGGCACGTCAGCAGGCGAGGCCATATCACAAAGACCCGTTCCACATACACTTGGTCACGGACTCGTAGTCGTTTGGCCTGTCGCCGTACGTCACCAAGTAATCGTTGAACCGAACTCCCGCAACAAGTTTGGCCTTGTTGATATATTAATCAGTACTCCGTTCAAAGCGACAACAGTCGAGGGAACGCATACCCGTAGAAGATCACACTTGTTCAGGAACAGGATGATGTTCACATTGGCGAGCAGCTTATTGGAGACGACCGAGCGCCAGAGCATGATACTATCTTCCAGCCGGTTGACGTGTACGTCCTAGAAGTCAAGGATCAGAACACTGCTCAGCGATTACACTGATCGGAAAGACACACCTCAGCTAAGACCTGATCGAATGCAGATATCGGGGTGAGGAAGATGATGGAGTTCACTGAAAACCGCTTTTGTCAAATAATCCTTGAGGGGTCTGAACTGAAATGTGATTACCATCCTGGAAGTATGGAGCCCAAGCTGGCCGTTGATTACGCGCGCCCCCGACGTCGTAGATATTCCAGTTGGTGCCCTTGCCAGGGCCATGGGACAACGTAAATGCGTGCTCGATGACACCAACGGTCTTCAGGCGAGCCTTGAGGACGTCGTCTAAAACCTAACTTAAGCACCTGCAGCACTAGGTCGATCATTAAAACTCACCATCAGAGGGGATGTATGTTTTCTCCGTAATCCTCTCTATCTCATCCAAGAAGCTGAGGGAATGAGAGCGTCGTTAGATGCAAATAGCGCTGAAGGGCCCCCCGAACACTCACAACCCACTGCTTTCTTCCAAACGAATCTGTTTGTCCTTCAGCGTCCCCAAGACAGCCCTGTCCTTACAAAGCTCCAGCATCACGTCCCTGCAGGGACCCAGAGTGTGAACCAGGTCCGTCGGATCGTCCCACCAGTCCCCCGAGGCAGTGCTCAACCTCTTCTGCCTGATTCGGTTCGACATGAAGGTCTTCTTCCAGTTCGACGTCGTCCGGACATAGACTTCGGTCTTGTGGGTAGCCTGCCCCATGGCCGATGTTGAGAGCATATCGATCTGGAGGCTTCTGCGGCTGGAGCCTGGAGTCTGGGGCCTCGGCCACTCAAGGTGCGTCGCCTCGGCTTCATCGCCCTCCCCGAGCATTTTAATGAGGCGGTCCTCGAGCTCCAGGAGCGGTGCAAGGTGCTCGGCATAGTACGCATGCTTCTCCGCGACTTCCTTCTTTAGCTGTGAGCCTACGCGAAGTGGTGCGGTAAGAACGATGGAGGCAGCATCGGCTTTAACGTTGTGAATAGAATCGTTGTCGAGGATGTCTGCATCGGACTGGTCGGAATTCGGAGAGATAGCGTCGAGGATGCTAGGGATAATAAGGCTACATCAACCAATCATTGTAGAAAGACGTACTGTCGAATGGAGCGCACTACGTTGAGATAGATGACCGAGCGCCAGGCTACTCGCTCTGACTGGAATGCTTGGGGGTTATGAAGCAACTGAAACTCTGCATGACAATGATATCAGCCGATCTGATATCGGATCAACTTTAAGCGGTAAGATCAGAGGGAGAAGAGACCGTTGGTACCCCGGTATGATGACTTCGATGCTGAGAGGACACAGTCGGCCGAGCGGATAGCACCGCCCTTGGAGGCATGCTGACAGGCTTTTTTCCCCCGTAGAGCATGTAGCTCGGCCAAGAGGCCGAGCCATGTCCGATCAGAATGCCAGATGTGAGCACACTCACGCTTTAGGGTTGTGCTCTTCCCGCTCTCGCTCTGCCCGAGCAACAGGACCTTGACATCAGCCTTATTCTTCCTGAGCTCGACCCTCTCTATCTTGAGCTGCTCGTCGATGGCGTCGCTGATCTTCTTCGCAGCGTGCTCTGAGATGATGCGCTGCTCGCGCTGTGCAGGCGTCTCGTCCTTTGGAGGACGGAGCATGACAAGGAAGGGGTCGGAAAGGGACCTTCTATGGTCTCCTCGAGAGGCGATAAGAGCGGACATGTGGGTGGGGGAGGAGGGCAAGGTGGCCTAGGGAATATAACGGACAAGAGAAGGGAGGTGTGGGCACTGGACCAGAGAAGCCTGTGGGAGAATGGCGCCACAATCTTGTGAGCCTGAGGTCATGCAGTGACATGTTCCTCATGCCTAATAACAGCCACAGTGTCTATCACCTTCTTTAATTTCAGACGATTCAGAGAAGATGGTCATATTTTCCACGCTCGACCTTCGCGTAAAGACGCGGGGACTGGAATCCCGCGGCGGCCTGTTTCGGCAGGCTCTGTAGATCAAATTGGTTAAGGCCCCACGTTCCTTGAGCAAGCGAGGTTGCACGGAACCAAAATGTCAAGTAAGCCTCATCGTGCATGACAAATCATTCTTACTAGATTATTTGTGCGCCTATCAACTCCTGACACTGATGGATTCGAACACCGAACTGGCAGGCCAAACGCCGGAACAAAGACGACGCCTCCCACAAAATCTAATCTCGAAGCGATGCATTTCATTAGTTGCGTAAGGAGCCGTGCCTTTCGGAACGACCAGAAAGGCCCACAATCAATGATATCAGCAACCTACTGCATGGTGGGTGTGCAACGCAGCGGACAGACACAGGCGCCGACCTCTCGTTCCTCCACAGCATCACAAGACATCTTAGGAAGATTGATCTAATACCACATGTTAGTCTGACGGCATGACAAGACACTCGGCTTGTGCAGGTCATTGACTAGTCAAATTATAGTCTTGATTTTGATTTATCGTGTGTGAGTTCACTGGTTCAGGGGAGTTCGGCCACATTGGCACGGCAGATATCGTTGCCCGGTAAAATCCTTATAACAAACGGCTGACAAATCGATCGTATCATATATAAAAACACCGCATGACCAACTACTCCATACAGTCTGACAGTCAGGGAAGGTCAATGACTTGACCCTTGCCCTTTCGGTCATGACACTGTCATGGCCGGGAAACACTACTTGCTTTGTGAGATCTAGCGCGAGTTCTGATTCGATATTACCTCACATAGGTTCAAGTTTAGAAGGCGCCGCACAATGCGACTATCTGGCGCTCCCTAGATCCGTTTGAGATTACACCTTTACGGATATATATACTTCTGTATAGTTAGTGCCGACGACGGTTCAAGTCAGATGACTTACCACATGTCTCGGCTCTAAATTGGCTTGAAGCTCAGGTTTTCAGGTGCTGGTGCTACTAAACCATGAAATGATGATGAATACATCATTCAGCTCATGCGAAGCGATTACCTACTGTACCTTCAGCGCTAGCCACCGTGTTTTGGTGTGTGCTACTGTAACCTTTTTTCATGCCGAAGCAAGCCGGGACCCTCAATCACCAAAGTTTCAAGTAGTCCGAGCTCCGAGAAGTAGAGGCCTTGTGCACACCCAATCTCAATCTCCTCTTGTACATGAACTGAATAGTTTAGATGGATGGTAAAAGCGTAACAAAGTATTTGGTGACGTTTTATGCCGTTTAGAGAGGCCCCAACCCTGTTCCCAGAAATATCGTCCCGACGACGATAAGTTGAGCTTGAAACAAGACCAGGCAATCCATACGGTCCAGGGCCACAAGCCACCAACCCATGGCGAATTCCATTTAGGAAATGTCTAGGGCGATCAATCTTACGGAAATCTATCGGTATGATCTGAGTCACCGGATATGTTGCGATACACATTCTTGTTGATTTCCCCGGTCCTCGCAAGATCGGAGCCATCCAGAGATACGATCAATGCTCTGGTCCCGACATTGCTGTGTATTGATATGTGGGTCTGATCATCAAGAAACGATTGGTGCTGGTCGACCCTGTATCAACAGTACCGGTATGCAGGTAGGTTTTCAATCCGTGTCTGTCATGAATGATCACACAACACAATTGTATTTCTGGAACCAGAAAGTCGATGAAATCGTATATCTATGACTGAAAAAATACATCTTTTGCCCGAGCTGTGGGTCCAAACTCCAAGCTTTGAACACACGTTCGTCCTCAGCAGCGCACACGATCTCCTGGACGTGTTTTAAGATAGCATAAGAATTCGCTATCTCCCTCATCTCTATGGTCTTGTCGCCCTTGAGAAGACTACGCGACAAGCTGCGAGATCTTCTCACGCTCCTTGATCCCAACTCGCTACACGCTACACCGCAATGGCTTTTCGACCCACCCCCCTCCCGTTTGCTTATCATTAAGCGCTTTCGCGCGGTGGTGTCGTCCGCTTTTTTGGACATCTCCGCCCGTTGGCAGCTCGTAAAATTTCGGCTCGCCCTTCACCCTCGGGCCCTTCTCTCTGCAAATCGTTGCGAGTGGCATCTGGCACGTGTGAGGGTCACGTGAACCCCAAATTGCGGACCGAAAATTTCCCATTCACACATACCTCGTATGAGTATCGAAATAAGTTAAGTAAAACCTTGCTCGCAATTACAACCAGCCTAGACTCACAAGAAGATCCCACACTTTAGTGTCACTAATTAGATTAGGTCATTACGGGCAGGCTCAACAAGTCATGGGGGTGTAATGTCGGTCCCGATCCCTCGTGGGAGCTACTGGAGGATAGGGGCTGGTGCAAAGAAGCTGCTAACATGGACAGTGAGAAAGAAGCCGACCGCAGACCAAAGATCTACCTGAGCTTGGCTGTGAAAGAGGGATAGGAGGCTTTGACGTTTGAGTATGTATACATTGTTTTCGCAAAGCATCGACTCCCCATGACGCATATCTTCATGAGGGTCTACCATACATCTGCCTTCCAATGCTGTTGTTAATGACGATGGGTCGTTGAAGTCGTCACCCCCCATTTTATGTTGCTTTGGTCCATTTGGGAGGCAGACATCCGTCACTATCCAAGCTTTCGATACATTCAAAATATGTGGGTACCATTACTTCACCACTCTCGACCTCTAATATGAAGATCACGGGCAGCTCAGTTCATACCTGAAAGCAGATCCTATGTGTTTAATGCCGACGCATTTGTATGGTCTCTAGATTGGTGTCGTATCCATGCTGAAGACCCCCGAGGTGTGTCACGTTACTCAAAATATTTATATTCGAACAGCATCAACAGGATCTTCTTATAAACAATACCTTGCCGTCGCGCTGTCATTCATGTTTCAGCTGTTTCTGCGCCAGGCCAGCCTCTCGTTACTGATGACCCTACCATTGTTGCAAATGGGGCATGTCACAGTTCAATTAGAAACTCAGCACTCAATGGAGTGAGTTGGATATACAGAACCACAAATGAAGTCAAAAAGCAGTTTGACATTAGATGAGTGCTACATGACTATGCTAGAGATGCTGTATAGAATGTCAATGGTGTGTATGAAGGTGAGGGCCATATAGAACAAGTATAATGAGTGAGGGGCTATAGTATAGTCTGCCAGTTTGCTGAAAGCCTTATCATCAATGGCTTGGCAGCACAGAAGGGTCTCTTAATGTAAGAGGTCATTCTGTGCTGCCAGGTCATGCTTCCAGCAAACCAGCACACTATACAATAGCCCCTCACTCATTCAAGTGTAAGTATCCAGGCATGACCAATAGCATACAAAAGGAAAGTAAGTAATCAATACCATATAAGCAGAAAGGTGGGCACTGCAGCATCTGGATGTTCAGCTGCAAATCAATATCCAATAATGATTGTATGTGGGGCAAGAGTAAATAGGAAGGCAAGTATGAACACTGTGCTGCTGTCAGTGCCTTCGCCAAGGTTTAAGTCATGTTAAACTCACCTTTGGGCCTTCCTCCTGCACCAACATCCCCCCCGTCCGCAGAGCATGCGGTCATATACAAAGATGGCCAAATGGCACTATACTACTGTTAGTGCCTTCTCCAAGATCCAAACCATGTCAAAAAAACTCACCTATTCTTGAGGACTTTCCCTTGGGTAGTTGACCGAGCCCGTTTCTCGTCCGCGGTCGTACGCCAGAACGGGGCGTAGAGATGGCGTGTTCTGTGTATTAGGTGAGTTCACGCTATGCAAGACACAACAATTAACTTACGCAGACTATACCCATCCTGTGCGATGCCTCTTCCGTGTCTTCCTCGCGCCAGTGGATCCCATCATCTGTGCGGCCTGCACTTCCTCGCCATTAGCCTGAGGTCAGCCCCAGACCTCCAGCTTGGAATTGTGTCCAAGTGTCCGTGGAGGGCTGTTATGATTTAGTATGGCAAGGCGGCTGGCTATGATCGTACAGGAACAGATAGAGGACTTGAAGTGTTAGCATACTAACAAGAACACAGCGAGAATGAGATTCAAGAGCAGCAAGGGCATGATACTGTAAGATACAGGAGAGCTAAGTATCCAGTATAGTATCTGTGTGTTCTGGAACCTTCTGTGAATATAGTACCAGACTGCGGAAGGGAATGTTCCAGTGATACTGCGCGTTGATTGGTAAGTAGAGATAAAGCTGCGGCGCAGTAAGCCGGTAAATGTGGGTAAAGAAAACGGAAAATCATAACGCGTGCCACCTGGACCTAGTTTTAGGTTCTGGGGCCTTTCCTGCAGCCTGCGTTGCAGCAGGTGCAGGCTCGGCCCCATACTCACCAGCTTGATGGCGCTGCTGGTGTTGGTGTTCGTGCTCGTTTTTGCCAGTGTCTTGTGGTAGCTGTTAGGTGCTGTATGGTGTAAGATGCGGGCGGTGCGGGTGGGGCATGCCCCAATAGCCACCGGTAACGTCCACATTCATGTTGTTATGAAAGTACTGATGAAATATATCTGTTGAGCAAGGCCACAACCTCAAAAATAATATACGCACCGGAGCATGCCAGAACGGCATTGTATCTGCTAGCCCGAGCCCGCCTGGGTCGATGTCGATCACCACTGGTGGGGCGAATGGGTTGACGACACCCAACCCATATGGCCTGGGTCTCATCCCCATAGGGTGAGAGATGGATAGGGGGCGGGGGTGGTGTGGACGATGCTCCCAACACAAGTATTGGGCAGGCTCCGCGTACTGATGGATAGAAACGTTGTAGAAGCAAGAATGTGGAGCGAAGATGCTATTGCAAAGGACTTCTGATGGAAAAAATACAAGTGCTCTGCGTTGGTTTTGGCCTACTTCCTCTGGGTGTATTTATATCAAGACACCCACCCACCGTACTTCGCGTGAGTTCACGCCTTGATACCGTGGTGCAGTCCAATCTATTCCATTGACACGCCATTGCTTTCAATTTCCGCATTTCCTGATTTCATTTTCTGCTTTCGAGGACGTCACGGTGTCTCCGTTTCGAGGAGTATCTCGTAAAGATCTTCATCTCATCCATATAGGTGCTATTGTGTCTGATGGTTTGCTCCTGCAGAAGACCTCATGTCTCGATCCACTCTTCTGAGGCTTGTCGGCTGGAGCACTGATGGCCATCGATGCACTTACATATTGCGGCGAATAGGCGCCTTTCCGGCGCCTTGTTTTCATCCATCAATTTCTGCAGTATTCCAGTGGCCCTCTCGACAAATGCCGTCAATTCTGGCGCTGTAAGTCTAGGCGTTCTTACGCCACGTTCGGCAAAGGCTATACACAAGTGTTGTAATCTCAGCTTCATCGATTGTTCTTGCGCTGGAAAAGTCACCTGTCGCCGCTTGCTCAAAAACTCGTTGGACGCGCGTGGATGCTGTCATCAAACTTCCTTTTCATCCTGGGGTGTTAGTAGAGTCTCGTCAGTTATGCAGCTGGTGACTGGCACTCCGCCATCATGGGACCGCATACAATTCTTCAGACCTAGGACGCCACTAAAGATGATCACTGCCTTGGTACCTTGAGACGTGCTGTATTGACGCCTTGTGGTTGCAGAAAGAGGGCTTTTGTTTGTCAGCCACACATCCAGGCATTCCGCGCAACGATGACCTTCGTATGACGTCGTATCATCACGCACGTGATAAGTGCCATATATTGCGCAGGAACATGGCGTGCAAGCAGCGAGGCGGTGAGGAAGGAGACCCCTGTTTTCAGAAGCATCAAAATGGAGTTACGAAATAGGGCGGAAGTATCTTCACCTCCATGTGATCGGGATGCGATCGCTATCCGTGGTCGTTTGTCTCGTGTTGTCCTTAGTTAATTCCCGACCGCGATTACATGTGCCATTCGGCATGTATAGTCGTGGGATGCGAGGTCGCCGCTCGAGGCTTGGACTGGACAACCAGTAAGCCTGAGGGTGATTGTCCTCGCGTTTTTCGTTGATTTAACTTTTTTATTTCAGGATAATGAATCGACATCTGGACCAGTCAGCATCTCGACAGCATACTCATAGAGATGGTGGCGGAGACATTGAGAGGTGTCTTCTCTTCATGGCAGGCGTCTCGACTTCATTCCACTGACTGCAGTGAGATTGCCTATTCCTCGTCACCAAATGCGGACGGCAATGCATTGCCTAGATTAGGGTCCTTGGCGTATCTATTGATTGCGCCCACACCCACGCTCCTCTGGGATACATAGTTCACCAGTATAAGAGCGCTTGCACACGCGCACTTGTCTCCCCCCAATCTTCTCTACGTCTTTTCGTCTTCCCCTTCTTTCGCTTTCGAGTCATTCAGTTTCTTTCTCAGCTGCCCGCTTTCCCTTTCTTTTTGACCCCGCCCCAGTGTACGGAGCTAACGCATGATGTGCGCTACGGAACCTTCGCCCCCTTCTATAGCCTTCGTCACGTCTCAGGCAGAGATTTCCCGCGGCCAGCACACCACGTCAGAACTATTATAACAACAAAAATATAACTTGACAGCCAGAAGCAGTGTGGTGGTCCTGCTTAGACAGATGATAATGATCGAATCCTTGCATAATTCCATTACTTATTTCGGCTAGCCTTTGCGCCTCCAGCAACGTTATTAAACAATTAGGCCGAGAATGTCGGAATGAGGCAAGGGTATGGCATACCAACTGGCATTTATCCCGTGGCTTCTCCAGTCGCCTTCACACCGACGTTCCTGAGGGTCAATATAGCATCTGTTCGTTCCTCCATAAGAAGCACGCGTAAGACAAAGTGACACACAGCTACTCCCCGAACTTGTCATGCAGGGGATGAGGACGTGACGCTGAGCGAACGGCTCATCGTCGCGCCCTCTGCACCTGCGCAAGCTCGCAATCCCGACAGCGGCCCGATCCCGAATTTCGACACCAAAACAATCGCCATATCGTACAGCCCAGTTCGGTTTGAAGCTTATGACACTACAGTGTAATCTTATCTGCTTAAAAAAGATCTTATCCACTTTCATCGATGTCGAGGTTCTAGATCTCGAAGGCAATCACCGTGCATTGTATAACTCATACTTTGTGCATGCCCGTTGATAGACCCCCTATACTACGCAGACTACGTCAAGAGTGATTCGTCCAACGGATTTCGCGTCGTGTTCTAAGTCTGTTATTGGAGTTTGCTCTGGCAGATGACAGCTGTAGACTGAGGGGAAAGAACAATACGCGGGGAATTTTGTTTAGTATGTACGTATCTGGTCATATCGACCCTGAATCTAAATAGTCGTCCTTGTGCTGTGCGGCCGCGCGCACATCCGCTGGGACACGCCGCTGCAACCTTCAATATCTGTCCCGCATGTTATCTTGTCTTATTACGGAGCACGACATTGGAAAGTCAGTGATGCCTGCGACATCAACATACATACTGCGATGTAGTATCATTGTCCATTGTTCGCATAGTGGAGTCCATGGAGACGACAGGAGAATATGTCCAAGATATGGGTGTCAGGGAGTTCGGTGCAGACACGTTGTCAATGATGGAAGAAGTGATGTCAAAGAATCACATCAGCTATCAATACAGCACTATTACTGTCTCCGCGTTATGTCCGAACCCACCACCCTGCTGTTCTCTCCACCATAACTCACGACCTCATCGATGACCTCCACGACACCCTTCTCTTGACTTCCTCATCTATTTGCTGATTATTGTTGTGAATTTACACCCGTCGAGCTCAACACCATGTCTATAGATACCCACGTGCGCAGAGGACATACCATTGTTCATACTCTCCTTATCGTCTTTGCGGTTATTGAGGTCAGACATGTACAAGTCGATAGGTCTGTCTCATGCGCTCACCACAGTACTACTAGCTGGCATTGGCTTCGTGGCTCACCGCCCGATATAACGCGCGCTACGACTTCCCGTCCTTCTCCGTCCGCGACCGCACACGCTACCTCGTATTCACCTCCGCCTGGACCATCTTCTTTGCCTTTCTTCTTGGCATCCTCTTTCTCCACTCTGCATCCACAGGCAGCGTACTCACCAGCATCGCCGCACATTCCATCGTCTTCTCCATTACCTGGGTCTTCTGTACCGCCGCCGCAGCGAGCATCACAGACGCCCTGGGCGGCGGGCTCAATTGCAAGTAAGCCACGCACGTTATGCCCATCTTCCTCCGAAAAGCCACATGGTGACAGTGCTATGTCAGTAACACGGGCATTCCATACTGCAGCCAGCTAAATGCGCTCGAGGCATTTGCTTGGATCGAATGGTGAGCGTATGCAATCATGCTCGCGCGCGCTTACGGTAATGCACTGATAGTCTGAATGAAGGGTGCTTACCACATTTTCAATTGTCGCTATCATCGCGCTAGGTGTCCGTACTATGCGGCGTGGGGACGGGTACCGAGGACAATTAGTAACAGTCTAGTTTAGTTGTGGCAATTAGGGATTCACACAAACAAGCATGGGAGCTTATCCACAGCCGTCCCTTCGGGTCTTGTGCGTGACAGCGGATAACACTGTACGGAGGCTTGTGTACTCCCGTGCGGGTCCGAGGGTTTTGAGGATGGTGAAGAGATGTGTTAGACGAGAGCAGCTTGCTCCTAGTCTAAAACATGTAATGAGAGAGAAGATGATGTTATTAGAACAGCGTGAAACGGAATAGTGGCTAGGTCTGCATAGTGTAGTATCTGTGTGATAGATACTTTTAGTGGTTCTCGTAGCTGTGGTAACTGATAGCTGCTTGCTGGTAGTAGCTGGAGAGGAGGGGCACACCCCAGTCTCCTTATATACTGTAGTCGGGTATGTACGTCGCTCTGTCTCAGAGCTCTGTCTCCTTGGCAGCATCCATGTAGAAAGTAGGTATTTAGTAAGGTAAGTATTGTACTACACGCTGTTGTACCGTTCGGGTGTGCGGCTTGCCGCCTGAGGATAGTCATCTTAATCCATGACCAGTGACACTGGTGATGAAAGGCCACTTACAACCTTGGAGACCCCGGTGTTCAGGGTTGGTGGCGAACAGAGCATGTCAGCCCAGTTGGGATGCATTGTCTTGAGCTTGTCGATAGCTTCGTTGACAGGGAGCAGAAATTTGTCATAAGCGTCCTCGGCCGTCTCCTGGTATTCTTCAGAAATGTCAAAAAACTGCATGTGCTTCAGCAAAGTGACCTTTCGGTTAGCATCCATGGTACATTGATGAGTGATTTGGAAGATGTCTTGCAGTGAATCAAGCAGGGTGGTAAAAATGCCCTTAGCATCGGTGTCAAGTCCCTTCAACTTTACTCCTAATGGCAAGCCACGGTCCATCGAGAACAGGCATTTCATACTAGCAGCATCTTCAGGGGGCTTGATCTATTTGCTCAACTCCAGATGATTTGAAGATGACTTATGGGACGACTGCCATTGTACAAGAAGGTCACACGACGCAGGAGATGAAAGAATGATTCCAGGTCGACCATAAAGTCGTGAGGCCGTATACCTGGTGAGAGCCCTCTGAGAATTGGTACATGTGGGTTCCCTGATAATCATCAGCGTCAAGTTAGTTATGGTAGAGACCGGCAAGCTACAAGACGGACCATTCTAAAATCACCCTTAGTGTTTGTCTCTGATCCGACACTCAAGTACTTGACTGTATTGGTATCTATCAACCGCCCAGGTTCTTGTTCCTGAGACTGATATCCCAGTGAAGGATACCATGCTTCAACAACATATTGCGGTGACCTACGAAAAAGAATGAGGGCTCAGTTTAAGATGACTATCATCAAGACAAGAATTACTGACTACTGCATCCTTGAACGCAATCAACAGACATGTATAATTGTATGCAGTCGACAGGTCCCCATGATACTGTGGAGTGATCACACGACAATGATCACGGTCCGAGAGTGTGTGATTTATGTACAATGTGGCTTGTGGGTTTTGCACAGTGAGGACCAACGTGACATTGTTACCACGGATGCCGGAGATGATATCGCCAAGGATATGGTGTTGCAGTTGTAATTCGAGACATCAGTCTCCAAG
This sequence comes from Albatrellus ellisii, assembly GCA_003314395.1. Classification (NCBI taxonomy): domain Eukaryota; kingdom Fungi; phylum Basidiomycota; class Agaricomycetes; order Russulales; family Albatrellaceae; genus Albatrellus; species Albatrellus ellisii. The sequence continues at coordinate 46,857 of QLPN01004094.1, read as the reverse complement.
CCTGATACATGTTAAGATCATGCAGCGCGGCGGTAATCGCTGGGTTGCCTAAACGGAAGGCAAGTTTGAACAATTCATACAGACTCAGAAGTGCGTGAGGTGGTTTGTGCTTGAAGGGGCTCTATTAGCACATCAGCGCCTCTCACGTGTGCGATACAGCTCATCCTTGGTTGGTCCTTTACTTCCATGTGTGTTTGATGATGGCGGGAGCTGATCAGATGTGATCACTACTAGTAGGAAGCAGCGGGCCGATTCTGCCTGTTCATGCTTACAATATTGCTATGTCCTCATCATCATCATAATCAGCCTGCGATTGAGTCGTATCTTAGACAGGTGAGTTGTCACAATTGTAGCACCATCATGCTGCAGCTGCATGGTGACTCAGACTGACGCTGCATGTAAACTTACTACGAAATACACCAAGTTAAAAAACGTGTCATCTTGCATTGCCAACGGTTTGCAAGCCATGGAGCAAGGCATCACGTTCATGAACTTTGTGCTCTTATCACTCTGGCGTGTGCCATCTCCATCAAGAGGAATCACAGATAACGTTGTTCATCCTGGATGATCACCCACATTGACGCTGACATTTACTGCCCTAATATCTGTGTACGGATGCTTGTTGGCTCCGTGCGAGTTCGAGATTTAGAGATGGTTCAAGAGACGTGTAAGATGAGAGCAGCGGGCTCCTAGCTTAAAACACGTAATGAGAAGAGATGATGATATTTAGAACTGCGTGAAATGGATAGCGGCGGGCTCGTACCGTAGTAGCTGCGTGGTAGTCGGTCTCGTAGCTGTAGTAACTTGTAGTAACTGGGAAGTAACTGGAGAGGAGGGGCACGCCCCAGACTCCTTAAATACAGTTGTTTCCTATGTACAGTACGTTGCTCCGTCCCAGAGCCCTGTCCCCTTGGCAGCGTTCGCGTAGTCGTAGGTATTAGTATAGTGAGTTATAGTCGTTTTTGGGCTACGCGCTGCCAGACCATTTGGGCGCGCACCCGTAAAACGTGTAAGGAGCCTAATTGTACGTCCGAGATCGTCAGTAGCCTGCTTTGCATGTCTTACACCTATATCTGCAACAATACTGTAGATGAAATCTAGATATATCAAGGTGCCACATATTCTGCGGACTTGTTGAGTTTTCTCGCTGTACGTCCATCTAAGTCTTCGTTCGGCATACCCTTCCTCTATTTCGGTACACGCTATCACTTACACATAACATAACATCATCATTATCTCTCGGGACTCTCCCCAATTCTCACACCACCTCTACTCCGGACGACGTGCGTCCCTCACACATATAGTTATCCTTGTATTCTAGGATTCCTTCTCTGCACCAACCTTACTACCACTTACTACATAAGACGTTCTACATACACTACATACCCTCAGTTGTTGTTCCTCAAACACTGAGTGAGTACTCACATTACCACATGTCTTATCAACCCTCACACTGCTACCTGCTAACTCTCTCATACGTCGTGGCTTTGTGCTATTGCCCACACCTCTCTTACTCTACTGCAGGTCAGTATACTCTACCTCAGTTGTTGTTGTTCCTCAAACACTGACTCTCTCATATGTCGTGGCTTTGTGCTATTGCCCACACCTCTCTTACTCTACTGCAGCTATGCTGCCATACGTCTTAACAATATCCATTATGTGTGTTGTCTGCCATGACCTGCACAAACAGGACTCTGTAAGGACTTCTGGCTGCTTCAGTAAACCGTACCGCTGGGCCATCGATATCTGATCTGCCACAATTCCAGCACAGATTCTGACATTGTTCATCAAAACAACCAGGTCCCTCTCCACCTGAAGCTGATATTTAGTGGTCAGACTTGAGCATTCACCCTATGGCTCAGCCTCCCCAGCCTTCTCCACCATCTCTTATCCTCCCCCAGCCATCTCCAATTGCCATGGTGGACTCTCAACCTCGAGGAGAAAGCAAATCAGCATCGGTGAGCCTCAGCAAATACATGCATGCATGGGTACTTGACTGACATACCTCAGAACCCACAAGCAGGTTCATCGATGCTGGATGAAGACAAATGACAGGCAAACATCATGACACCAAAGAAGAGCCAGCTTGAACACAAGGTGACGCTGCATTGTGAGGGCATGAGCGGGTTCCAGCTTGTCACAAGGGAAAACAGCAGGAATCCTTATGTTGAGAGACTGCACGATCATCTCAAGGAAGGGCTGGTAGAATTATGGGTGGATGCGAGTGCTCTCCAAGGAATGAACATACAGCTGCACTGGTTGATGCCACTGACTTGGCCAAGGCAGTCTTGACAGGTGATGATGGTGACGATGATATGTACTGGGCATGTATAAGAGAGGAATCTATAATCACAACCACAGTAAATGCTGAAGGGTGTGAGCCATAAGATCCCCTAGACACCAATAGAGAGAGAGTTAGTAGATTAGGGCAAGATATGTGATAACATGGCATGACCGGGCGACAATATAGAGATATGGCAGAAACACAGCGTGACAATGACAATGATGATGACTCATAACACAACGCAGTGGGGAACACAATGCAGTGGAGAACACAACGCAATAGAGAATGTGATGGAGAATGCGATAGATGCTCAGCGAAATTGATAGCACAACTTATGGGGCATGCACTTTTGTTCTGAGACTTGGATGGGAGAAAGGGAAACAAATCGTGGGTGGGAGAAATCTGGGTGTTTTTGATGGATGATGCACTATCTAAATACAAGCCTAGCTCCAAGACTGGGGCACAACAAAATACAACAGAAAATTTACAGCGTAGGGTTGATCATAGGGATATTTGAAATGAAGTGGAGTCTGTATGCAAGTGAATAAAGTATCATACTATAGCAGATGAGCAAAAAAAGGAATAGCACTGATTGCACCAAATGTTGACTTTGTGACTTGTGCCTCCATGGTTACTTTGGTGGGTCTAGACCATGCCTTGGCCTATTTGTCCTATCCCTTGTCGGCTGACCCAGTATTGTTTTTTGATGCCTGCGTGAATGCGCAATTATAGTGACTGCAGATGATTTTTGCATGTGGCATGTTAATGTCACTGTGTTTGCCTGATGTCGCTAATGGTCATTTTTCTGGTGTTACATGTGTGTGATGCTCATCAACAATGACAACAATGACAGCAACAACACTGCTGACAAGTACTTACCACTAAGGATGTTCTTGGCCCGTCGTCTACAGAAGCAGTATCCCACCCTTCCATCACCACCATATCCCCCCCAAGATGTCAGCCAAGACTCACTTGAGCAATATGAAGCTGCATTGTACCAAAGCATCCATTGGTACCTTCAGTCAAGAAAGGACCCAGGGTGATGGATGAACGATCGATGGGTGACAATACCTGAAGATGATGACTCCTGCTACAAAGCCTTCCTAGGAGTCATGAATAAAATTGCTGATGACTTTTGTCTCTCAGAGGATCGAGAGGTAATAGACACCAGCAATAAGCCTATCAAGCACCAGAAAATTGGACTCCAAGCTCCTACACCAGGTCTAGTGACAAAACCTGATTTCTGCATCGTTGGGATGAGGAAGTCCCTTAGCCCCTTTCAAGACATGGACATGGTGAAAAGGAACTTGACTTACCAGAACATTAGAAGCATCCTGGACCTCAAGCCAAACAAGGAATTCGAGTTCATGGTGAGGACATTCAACATGGTGATGAGCATCATGCGCACATAATGCCAGAAAACAACCATCAGTGACATCAGGCGAACACAGCAACATTAACATGCCACATGCAAAAATCATCTGCAGTTGCTATAATTGTGCATTCATGCAGGCATCAGAAAACAATACTGGGTCAGCCGATGAGGGATAGGATGAATAGGCCAAGGCATGGTCTAGACCCACCAAAGTAACCATGGAGGTACGAGTCATGAAGTCAGCATTTGGTGCAATCGGCACTATTCCTCTTTTGCTCATCCGCTATAGTATGATACTTTATTCGCTCACATACAGACTCCACTTCATTTCAAATATCCCTATGATCGACCCTACACTGTAAATTTTCTGTTGTGTTTTGTTGTGCTCCAGTCTTGGAGCTAGGCTTGTATTTAGATAGAGCATCATCCGTTGAAACAACCAGATTTCCCCTGGCCCTCGATTTGACTTCCTCTCCTGTCTGAGTCGATAATCAAAAAGCAAGTATCAACCTTCCCTCCGCATTTCTTATTATTGAGAAAAGTGCATGTTCCCTGTAAGTCACGTTTATTATTGTGTTGCATAGTGTTCTCCATTGCATTCTCCATTGCGTTGCGCTGCATCGCATTCTCTACTGCATCGCATTTTTGTTTTCACTACATTGGATTCTCTGTTGTGCTCTCTATTGTGTCATTTTGCGCCTGTCTTATCGCGTCATATCACTGGTTTGTTACCCAAGTCGTGTTCCTCTAGTAGCTCTAGTTGAGTTGCACTATCACACTTATTGCCCTTAACTACTAATCCTCTCTACTTTGGTGCCTAGAGAACCTTACAGCTCGCACCCTCCAGCAATTGCTGTGGTTGTGGTTACTTTTCCCCTTCAGCCCAGCACAGCACATATCAATGGCCATCCAGCTTGGAAGCTACATGTGACAGCAACTCTATGAACAGCCCAATTGACTGTTCGTGGACAGCATTGCTGTGACTTGCCAGTACATGTGTGTCTTTTGCTTCAATTGTGCTGGTGCATTATTCTTTGAGCACATCAACATTCATAAGAACCCTGTCATCTTTGTGGAGGCCATCTTGCTGATGTTCACTGACGATGCAACCATTGGGCTTGATGACACCATCATCTATGACAGCAGCCCTGGCTCAATCTGTCCAGTTGCAAGTTTGCACCAGAATCAGCTGGCACTGAAGTTGAGGTGCCACCTGAGGACTGTTCGCACCACACTCAATGTGTTCCTGCTCCTCTCATGTTGCTGGATATCATAGGCATTGGGCTCAACCGCAGCTCGGTCATTGGTTGAGGAACAACCTGTTGGTATGCTGAAGATGCCATCAGCAAAAGGCAGTTTGTAGTAAAAGACTATTGGTGCGCATTGGCCAGACCCTCTGAGGTGACTGTGTTGCTGGCGGGTGTCAGACTTTCAGGTGTTGGACAGGTCTATGCGTATCAGGACTCAGTGACTGAGGGCTTGGAGGACAGCTACAAAACCATCTCTGGCATTCATGGCTGCGATGTCATGTCGGTCCCCACTCTGCAAAACCCACAAGCCAAGGTGTACACAAATCATATGCTCTTGGACTGTGATTATTGTCATGTGATCACTCCAAAGTATCATGGGAACTTGTCAACTGCATACAATTATACATGCCTGATGATTGCATTCAGGGATGCGGTGGTTGGTAATTCTTGTCTTGATAGTTATTGTCTTCAAATTGAGTGCTCATTCTTCCACAGGTCACTGCAATATGCTGCTGAAGTGTGGTATCCTTCACTGGGACATCAGTCTTGGGGACATCATGTTTGACCCGAGTGGTGGGGACAAGAACCTGGGCCGGTTGATAGATTTTGATTTGGTCAAGTACTTGAGTATCAGATCAGAGATGAACACTAAGGGTGATTTCAGAACAGTCTGTCTTGTAGCTTTGTTGGCCTTCATTGCAACGAACTCTAACTTGACATTCAGGGAATGCACATGTACCAATCCCTCAAAATCCTCAGTAGGCCTTCCCCAGGTGTTCAGCCTCATGACTTCATGGATGACCTGGAATTGTTCTTTTATCTCCTGTGTCATGTGACCTTCTTGTATAACAGGGGCCATCCCATGAAGTCCTCTTCAAGCCATCCAGTGTTGAGAGAATAGATCAAGCCCCCTGAAGATGCTGCTAATGCAAAATATAGGTTCTCAACTCACGACACCTTGCCCACAGGGTTGAAGTTTGAGGGCCTTAATACTGATGCTCAGCACAATCTTTCACCCTAATTGATTCACTGTGATCCATCTTCCACATCAGTCATCAAAGTGTCGAGAATGCATCTATAGCTTCCCCTAAAGATGTGCAGTTTCTCGACACTTTGGGAGAATATCAGGAAGTGGCTGAGGATGCCTATGACAAATTTCTGTGCCCTGTCAATGAAGCCATCGAAAAGCTTGAAACAATTCATCCTAACTGGGCTGACGTGCTCTGTTCACCACCAACTATTAACACTGGGGTCTCAGAGGGGTTGGTAAGTGGCCCTTCATCTGCAGTGTCACTGGTCATGGCTGATGATGACACTCTTCAGCCTCAGGCTCCCTCTCCCTACCACCAGGATCTAGTACACATATCTCTCACAGCAGCAGTAAATGGCCCCAGTCTCAGGTTTTGGATGAGCCTGTGGGTATGAAGTGCAGTGGCACTGACACAGGTGGTATTCGGAGGGTTATCAAAAAACACAAAAAGAAAAAGCTAACTAAGTGAGCTGGTCTTTGGTGGATGTTCACCCATACAGTGTATCTTGGCGATTATTAGTACTACAACTTGATCTTAATGACAAAGTCATGGAAGACCATCTCACCATATGTTGATAGTGCTGTATGATTTCACCATGAAATGAAGATAATGTCAGTCTTTTTTCAAGCAAATCAAGAGTGATACTCACTGTTCCACTGAAGGGACTCAGCGAGGTGTACAGGTTGTGGTAAGTTAGGTGCAGATCACCTCGATCTCCCTCATCATTGGCAGCACATATGACTTAAGGGGAAGTTGCATCTGCAATGTTCAGAATGACATACCCACTAATGGGCAGAGTCTCCAGAATTTCAGTGACAGAAGAGGCAGGTTATCTGAAAATGCTTTGGCATATCTTTCCAACATACTTCTCTGCAATTTCTTGTCTAGGGTAGATTACCCATTATCAATGTGATGACCAAAGCCCATCCCTGTTCCCAAGTCTTACATACCGTAGATAATGGCAGCCTACAGACTTTGTGGTGAACTCACCTGACCTGAACCTGGAATATCAGATAGGAGCATGTTCATGATTGGGCTAGAGGATGGTTGCTATATGCTCAGGAGGAATGGTACTACTATGTCAAAAAAGCCATCAAGGAAAGTCAATTGTGTAGGATGTGACAAGAATAGTGACAGTCGAGAAGCATAATACCTACAAAGATGGTGATGATAGAATAACATATTCCACAGGGTAGTGATGCTGACATGAACAAGGGATCATTCCATGGAGTCAATGCTATACTGTGCTTTTCCCTTGTTGCAGGTTGGAAGTGGATGTGCTGTACTATGCAGTGCCAAGTGATGAATACAAGAACAAGAATTGTGTACATATATTTTTATTTTTGGACAATTGTTACCCTACTTCAACATTGCTGTACTGCATGTCATCAGTATGTCCACTGTCTATCTGATGAGTCAGCAATGAGACAATACAAGGTCAAAATCCTACCAAAAGGAATAAAATGTAGTGGCCACAAGGCCAAAAGCAAAAGCACAACTTGAGTGTTGGATAGTGATGGAAGTTGGGATGCAAAACCTTGTGATATGAAATGTCAAGTTCTGGGTAATAGTGCAAGAGAAACAATTGTCAGGGTTGTTCTACATCCTGAGGAAGACTCAGTTCTGCAAATGTTGTCAAGTTTAACTAGTATAATGCCTGTGAAGGAGACTGACTTACCTATGCACCATGAAGTCATCAGGTATAGAAGAGAGAATATGTTGCCCATCGAGTCAGTTGTGAAGACATTCAAGATATTCAATCTAGTGTTTGCAGAGTCAGATGCAGACATGTAGCCAGACAGGTTCAGGGAAACTGTGATTACTGGGGTCAACACCTCTACAATAAACTGCCTGCAATTCCATTTTATATATCCTGATCCTGTATCTGAACTGTGAGCTGACATAAGCTCTCACAGACCAGTTTCAATTTCCAACCCATGCCTTTGCTTAATGGTACAATTGTACTGAACCCACGCCAAGCCATCTCGATCTTGTTCAATGTGGCTCTGAGGAAATTCATATTTCAAGTGCAGCCATCCAGCTTGTCTGAGCCTGAGCTAGGACAGACAGGACATGAGCTGGACACACAGGACGCATGTCATCTCATCCATAATAATTTATCAGTAAATCTGATCTCCTTCTCTGCTCTGCCACACTCTCCACCCCTCTCAGTCTGCCAAATTGAACACTTCCTCAATCCCTCAGGCAACTTCGGTACACCATCCATCACCATCACCACCCCCTCGTCAGCTCTAATGATGACCCTTCCATAGTCGTGCCCATCCCATCCACCAATGATCTATATGAAGACTACCCCAAGGCTGACAGCTACCATGATGAATATTCCCTGAGAGAAATGGAGCACAAAAGTTGTGCTCAGGGCTAGTTTTCAAACTGTGAGGTGTGATTGTGGTACAGTACTGGAATAGAGACCTGATAATACACTGTGAACTGGACCACTCCACTGTGCATTCCCTGATAAAGAGTATGCCTGTTTCTCTTTTCTGTAGCCAGACATATTTGTCATGCATGGTGACAATCCCCTCGACACTGACATTTGTGAGGTGCATCCTGCATGGTGCCTAGACACAAACCAAAGCCTCCCACCACACCCTGCGGCCACTGCCTAGATACCCGGAGTGGTCAACAGGAAGGATGTCTGTGTACCTGGGTGAGCTGCTTGCTCTCTGTCTGATATCTCCTATGTTTCTTGCTCAAGGCAAGGGCTATTCATGCTGATGAACATTCCCCCCCACGTTCACCACAGTGCTTCATACTGTATCGTGTCAGGGATCTGAAGTCCATGATGGTCGGAAAGCAAGGCTGGATGGGGAGTGGTGCTGGGGAAGGAGTGCAAGTGCTGAGCTGATGAGCAGGCTTGACCGTTGAGGGTGATGCATCTGCTCAGTGTTTTATCAGATTAGCTTCATGCAAACATCTATGGAAAGTCCAGTACGTCTTGATTGATGCATTCAGTCATGTTCCAAGACACATTTGTGCTTCCAGCTACAGACACTGATGTGCTTGATCTCTGATGACCTGATCAAATACAGCATGAGGTGGCACTGTACAAGAAAGCTTCACCAGCATGGGTTACAGTTCATCTTGCACAAGAAAGGTCCAGGGAGACCTGATATAGCATGGAGTGGCTCACCCAGGTGCCCACAGCATCCCCTGTGATGCCCACATGGGCCACTCCTGATTCTTAGACTGGGTAGCAGGGCAGTCCAGGAACATGGTGACGGTATTTCTCACCTGCGAAAAATGAGTCAGCAGTAGAGGGAGAAACATGTTGTGTATCATAAACAGAATTGTATTGTCTCTGGGGCCAGCATCGTCCCCACGCCTTCTGTCCCTGAATGACTACATTACAGCCATATTGTTGTGCTTGTATTAATCAAAAGTCTTCCATGTTTATGTGGTCAATGACACGGTGAGTACTAGATTTAGAATCACCTGACGCCATTTGCCAACTTGAGGCCAGAGTCTTCATCACTTGGGCTGTTTCACAACAACACATTGTCCTTCCCATGTTCGGGCACTCCTGCATTAGGCTCACGTTCATGACACAGACTAGTTTCATAACAATCTCCCCCAGACCTGTCCTTGTTGCATGGTGACTGGCAATTTGTCCATTTTCTATTCCCATTGTGAATGATGTCTAGCTCAACACCACATAAAATCTCTGTGTGAAAGATGCCCAAAAAAATACCCATGCCCAGGCCAGCAGTACTTGTTCCAGTCTTGCAGCTTGTGGTACAGACATCACCAGCCTTTCCTGCTGAAGTAGTGGCCTGTCTGCAGAAGCTGAAGTGGTGCCTAAATAGCTTCATGGTATGCATCCTACGAATACTCATGGTTGAGTTATAGCTGAAAATCTGATGCAGCTCGAGAGTGTGGTTATCATAGAGTTCGGGATGCAGGTCGGTCTGGGCACATACAAATGACTGTCCTTGTGGGCCTAATGTGCTTCTAGGAATCATGAACTGAATCGCATGATGGTCTTGACAAGGTGGAGAATGTGGTACATGCAGAAGCAGGAATTACACATCAAGACATGCATGCTGTCAGCAAGGTGTGTATAATGGCTCGCTGATCTCATTGATCTTACTGATAATCTGGACAGATGGTCAATCCAGGTAGGTGCAAGCATTGCTATGTTTGTAGCTGTTAGGCTGAAGCTCAGCCAAGATGGACCAATACCATGCCACGTAATTGCTGCATGATTCAATCAGGGGGCCAGACGAGTCACATGCACTCAAGACACAAGGACTGAGATCCTTTGCTGAATATATGATTGGTTCAAGGGGGAAGACTTCAGGGCTGACGAGATCCTACCCATGAAAGGGAATGCCAACAGTCAGATCTTCTGGCTGGATGGAGTGGCAGGCACCGGCAAGTTGACCATCACTCAGACAATCACAAACCACTTTGATGGAACAGGTGAGCTTGGGGCATCATTCTTCTGCTCAAGGGATGAAGCTGGGTGCAGCAACATCAATCTCATCTTCCCCACCATAGTGTATCAGCTTTCCTCATTCAATCCTTCTTTCAAGAAGCATGTATCTGAGGCAATGCACAAGGATCCTAACCTGCAATACACTCTTACATCAAGACAGCTAAAGAAGCTCATCGTAGAACCCCTTGATGCTGTCATGGGAGAAGAGATGTTTCAACCATGCATCATCATCATTGACATGCTGGACAAGTGTAAAGCAGAGAATGCAGTATCGGCCATGCTCTCCACTCTTTCAGAGACTGCTGGCCATCTTTCTCAACTGAGGTTCTTCATCACAAGCAGGCCTGTGACAAAAGTCATCCAGGAGTTTCAGGAGACAGGTCTGATGAAGGATACGAGCATGCTAATCCTGCACAGCATTTTGCCAGATATCTCAGAGAAAGATATTCAGATCTATCTTGGGAAATGGCTTTCTGATATTGCACAGTCATTCTCATTACCCTCTTCCTGGCCATCAATGGAGGACCTGGCTAGATTAGTTGAGCAGTCCCAAGGGCTATTCATCTTTGCAGCCATGGTGGCTGGATTCATAGAAGATGGGAACACTAGCAACCTGGAAGGTCAGCTCATGTGTCTCATGTCTAAGACATACATTGTGTCTAGTGAGGTGTCACCACATTGGCAGTTGGACATGCTGTACTGACAGATGCTCTATGAAGCATTCCCTAGCATTTCTGGAGGCCAGTGGGCAAGACTCAAAATGGTGTTGGGTACAGTTGCTCTGTTATTTGATGCGCTTGATGCCAGTAGTCTAGAGTCTTTACTGGACCTGAAGGTGGGAACTGTGCGCTTGACACTTCGTAGCTTGCACTCCATGGTGATGGTCCCTGATTCCAGAGAAGGTCCTGTTCGATTAATCTATCCTTCATCCCACGGTTTCCTCATTGATGTTGATCAATGCAAGGACAGTAACTTTCTTGTCAATGTGTGTCTTCAGCATACGTTACTTGCCAAGCACTGCCTGTGCATCTTGCAGAAACTGTCGCCAGACATGTGCAGGGTCAAGAACCTGTCATTATATAATGAGGAAATCAGTGATCTACAAATCTGGATCACAACTTATATTCCTGCCCACATACAGTATGCATGTCATCATTGGGCATCTCACTTGACAAGAGGTGACACCCATGATATGACATTGGACCTCCTTGGCAGGTTTTGCTCGAATCAATTGCTGAATTGGCTGGAGGTGATGAGCTTGTTAGGCAGATTGGATGGTGTGATGTCTGCACTGCTGTCTGTGCTTCAGACAATGAAGGTAGGAGATATCTATTTCTCTGCAAGATCGACTTACAAACCATGTTGGTTGGAAACAGAAAGTGGTACCTCCCCAGACTGAGATTGACAGTCTACTTAGCGACTGCACAAGAATGATGCAGGAATTCTACCCAACCATCAGTGTTGCATGCTTGCAGCTTCACCATATCATCCCATTCCTGCCTGTCAAGTCTCAGTTATCACAGATATATGGACCAAGGTTACAATCTGGCATTGACATCAAGGAAGGTTGACAGCAGACATGGAGCCCATGCATATGCATGCTGGAGGGACACTCCCAATCTTGTCATTCTGTCACCTTTTCTCCAGATGGGGGATGAGTGGTATCTGGTTCAGATGATTGGGGGGTCTGGCTATGGAGTGTTGAAACTGGAGCTCTTCTCCAGGTCATGATGGGTCACACAGGTTGGGTTCTGCCAGTTTCTTACTCATCCAATGGGATGCACATCACCTCAGGTTCAATCAATGAAACTGTCAGAATCTGGGACCCAGTGACTGGATCACAAGTCAGCATGTATACTGGACACTTGGCAACAGTTCAGCATGTCATGTTCTCAGCAGATTGTCTAAGTATAGCATCAGCAGACAGTGATCACAAAATCCACATCTGGTCCACAGATGCCGCTCACAGGTCCATCAAGGTGTTCAACACACCAGGAGCTGTGATATTCCTGACATTCATCAGCCTGAATCAGCTCATGGTCGCATTGCACAGTGGATCCATAAGAATATGGAAACTCAAACCAACTTCTTGTATCGAGCGGCATCTAGGGATGCTTTTGGTCTTTGCCATGGCACTGGATGAAAAGCTGGCAGTGGCTGTGTCTAAGAAGGGATATTTTGCTACTGTTTGGGATGTATGGACATGGGAGAAGCAAAGGAAGATCAAGTCCTTCAATGGACATTGGCTGTCACCCAGTGGATGCTTGCTGTCCTTCTTGCTAGACTCAGCATACCTGGCCACTTCTAACCTCTCCAGCCACTCCTGTGAGATCTGGGATGCTCAGACTTGGAAATGAATCCATCACTTCCAAGGACATGCAGACTGGATTCATGCAATCCAGTTTTCCCCTGATGGATCACTTCTGGCATCAGCATCTGATGACAGAACTGTACATTTGTGGGATTTGAACATTGTCAAGTCACCACAGCAGGACACCCTCACCACCTGTGTTGCTCTGTCCCCACTTGGAACCATTTTTGGCACCAGCTCTGACAGGAGGATCAAGGTTTGGATGGTGGAGTTGAACAAGCTGGTGTGGAAGCAGCCCCATGGATCATTCAACAAGTCATTTAAAGCCATGGTGATGTCCCCAGATGACAAATTCCTCATACTATATGGAGGGTTGGATGTCCACATCTTTGACTTGCATTCTGGTCAGCTCTATGCCATATTTAGGCATCCTGGCAGAGGAAATATAGCAGGCATTTCATTTCACTCTGATAGCAGACAGATCATATTTGGTGATGATCAGGGCCAAGCTGAGCTCTGGGACTTGGACAGCTGCACCTGTGTATGGCAATCACCAGTCCCAGATTCAGAAGACTGCATTGCATTTTCTCCACAGAACAACCTGGTCATGTGGCTGGGAGAATTTTCTTTTAGGCTGCTGGACACTATCTCAGGTGAAATAGTCATTGAGCAGGGTGTTGCATTAGACTCACACCAAACCTACCTCGCCTGGGCTGTGGATGGGACATGGCTCTTGACAAGTGAATGGGATGGCAGGGTGTGTGTCTGGGACATGGCATCAGCAAGATTAACCAAGGAGGTCCACTTGCTCTTCGAATGCAATCTTTCAGATTGCACATCATTCTGCTCTTTCTTCAACAGCCACAGATGCATCCTCATGAACCACAGCCTCTTTGCCATACCCTCTGAGCACCATCCCCCATGTGCTGTGGATGACCTGGTACCTCTGGAGACCTTGTTGAGGTTGCAAGTGGACGGCTGGATCTGGCAGGTAAGTGTAGTGTGTGAACGGCAAGTGTGCTGGCTCCCACCAGCATACAGACCTGCAGCCTCAATGTTCAACAAAAACATTGCTATCTTGGGCAATAAGGTCATGTTGGTGACAGATTCTCAAAGACTCGTGGTACTTGACTTGCACAAAAACTAAGATTCTCATTTGTAGATACACTTGTAGGCCATGTACTGTATCATACTATTCTTCTAGGTTGTGTACAATTGTGCCACTGATATGATTTTGAGTATGCTATGTTTGAGGAAAGTGGTGTCAAAACTGGAGTCCAGTGTAGAAAATGAACAAATTGTTGAGCACAAGTTGTTGATCACAGTGTTGAGGCATGGGGATCAACCAAGTTGGCACCACCAAGCACTGTCCATCTGTGTTGCTTCTTCACCATCGTCCTTCTCCTTCATTGGTTTGCCTTGTTCTGTGTTGTGTCTCAGGCTTCATACTGGTTGCTAGCATAATGTAGTGATGTGTGAGAGTATTCTGCCCACACTGGCATATTGCCTCTGACCTGCTCAGCTCTTGACATACATGTTTCTAGTGTGTTGAGCAGGATACAGGCTAGTCTGACTCCTTTCTGGCGCTTTGGACAGACTTCTCACTGCCACTCGTACTCGCACAATACTAACCTCAAGCTGATCAACTATCTCAGCACATCAGCTGTTAGGGTTTAGTGTGGGTGAGCAGCCAAATGCCTATACACAAGGATACCAGGGCCTCCAAGGTGAATGCAAGAACAGCAAGCTGCAATAGGCACGAGGTAACAAGAGACAAGATATAACAAAGGAGGTTGAGATGCCCTATTTCAACAGTCAGTAAGTCATCTTTATAGTAAATTGTAACTGCTGTGGTGATGACTGATGAAACAATAAACATAATTCTCAAGGGGTTACACCCTCAAGTCTTACTCCACTACCACATGTATTTGGAGTAGAACAACAGAGAAACAGATAGAAAATATGGAATACCAGTACACAGTCCCAAGTCCTGACATCAGTGGAGTCAGGTGACCATTCAAATTCTTCCTGACTTTCAGGACTGGCAATGAACCAGCACAGACATACAGTGCATGTGCAGAAGATCATACACAAGGTGTTGCCTCTGTGAACTTGTCACTATCAGTTCTGTTCCTGGCTCAAATGTTTGACTTCATTTTACCTCTTGTAGTCAATCCTTTAGAACAACAGACCAATGCCATAAGTGCTCCTCTGTTGCTCAGACCACTCGCAGTCAATTCATGACTCTCTCAGTCCACAGACAACCAATGCCATATCATCTACTGGCCTGGATTTCTGGCAACTCTGTCAGCAGTGCCGGCTTGGGTTAGATCAAGCTCCACATAGGTTGGACTGTCAATGGATGACTTGGCCAATGATGATAGGCCTGAAAGTGCCACGAGCTCATGCACAGAAGCATCCTGCATATCCAGTTCATGTTCTGCCTGTCATAACTCAGGCTCAGACAGGCTGGATGACTGCACTTGAAATACAGCCTTTCACAGTGACATGTTGAATGAAATCAGGATGGCTTCAGGATGATTATATCATAGCAGACTTGAATGAGAGTGGTGCAGACACAGCCTGAGCACTTCCTACCAAGCTTTGCTCCATTCAGGTATCAGAAGAAGAACTTGCAGAAACCTTTTTGGTCTTGTAGGACCATACATATGGTGTTCAGGCATTGCAGCATTGTACATTTGCCTCTTCACATGTCACTTGCATGCATTCAATGACAACATGGCGATGATAGCCCATCAGGAAGTGTTTGGTCAGTCACAGAATAGCTACCATGACTGGCCAGATGTTATCAGCACCATCTGCCAGCTGCAAAGAACGTCCAAGTATCTTTGTCCCAATGGTGTTGGCATTCTGTTCTTTTTCCATACAGTTCTAATTGGTGCTCTTGGCAACACCCACTGAACTCTTGGGGAAAAAACCTTGCGGAGTGGTAGTACTGTGACACAGAACTGCATGTTTCTTATCGCATGCAGCCAATACTTACGGGTGCTCATGCTGATGAGGACAAGGATAGGATGGCAAGTATCATCGATGTGGGATCTAATTGGTCAGGTTGAATGTCGGTCAGAATGAATGCCAAATCCTATGAGAGCTATAAGTGACTACTACCTGCCTTGTGAGTGCGTCAAGTGCATCAGCCTTGTACGCATGCTCCTTTCCCTCTTGGTGGCATAAGTCATTGGTCTTGGTATAGCCTGCCCCCCGCTGTCACTCTGTGGTTCTCGCTGTTTCCCTTGCCAACCCTTGCCTACCATTGCTTGATCATTACCTTCCCTCCTGGTTCCTGCCATTGTTCACACTTTTCCACCATCGTTCTCTGCCACTCACTCTTGCCCATGGTCACTACTGCCCCCTGTTTCCTGCCATCACCCTTGCTCACCATTGCCCATCGTCACTCATCAGACAATTCCTCAGAGTCTGCAGACATGTTTGTGAGTGCACACCTGAATATTACTGCATACGAAACATCTTGAGCTACAGTGCCAATATGTGCATTTCCACAGTCCAAGTCCACCTTTTCAATTACTGATGACAACACTTGTGCATACAGGGGTGATATTGTCCTTACACATATACCTAGCTACACACAATATAGATTAAGTATGTGAGTGAATTAGTACATGGTAACAATGAACATAACCTCTACAACCAGTGCATTAGGTAGTTTCTTGAATCATCTTGCAGCACCAGCATGCCTTTGTGACAGAGCTGCACCATTGTCTGTTCCACTTCTTTGATTCCAACAGTACTGATGCTTGATATGTGGACAGCCTGTAAGTTGGTGAAATGGGGATCGCTTAGACATTTGTCCACTATTTCAAAGAAGGTGAGATCTGGTTGCAACTTAAAGACAAACACTTTGAATTCCTCTATGTTTGGTGATGTCTCCACCAAACACTTGACAGTTCGGATGGCACAGCTGATTCCTTGAGGTTGAATATCATATGGGAATCGCAATCTCAGCCAATGTAGCTGCGGACTGGCCTCGAGGAGGGTGTGGAATGCTACAACACTCCATCAGCCACTAGTTCTAAGACACCAATGAATATTAATGTGGTACTTACTGTCTAACAACATGGAGTTATATACATAGAGAATTAGATGCAACCTTTGCAGGCTTGTTCCAACCTTGGCGAGAAGCTTCTTCACTGATGACATGGAACTCTCATCAACTGCAAGAGCTATGTCATCAATCTTTATATTTGAATAGTGTGATAGTAAATCATTGACCAAAAGATTGAATCCTCCATTTCTAGATGACCAAGGCAGATCCCAGTGTGGCATATGCAATGCATGGAGATGTAATGCAGAATTGTGATTCCATTGCGTCTGATTACAGATGGACTCCAGATCTTGAGGCAAAATGACATTGGCATCATAGTCATTAATACAATGGAAGAATTTGACAAAATGTAAGGAAGGATGTGTATCAAAGACAGTAACCAATCCTCGATGGCCAAAAAAGAACATATTGTGAAACTCCAGTGCCTTGAGGTTTGGAAACCCATGCACTAGTGTGGTCAGCATTACACATGCATGAGTCTTCTTATTGAGCCAGAATCCCCCAAAAGTCAGTTTCTCCACATTCATTAGTGAGGGGGCAACCTTGGCAAATATGGTTTCAATGACTCCATTAATTTCAATTGTAGAACTGGAAACTGTGAGCTCCTTTATGTATCCACTGAGCTTAGAGGTGTTGTTCAGTATTTCTGTGGCTTGTAGTTTCATGGGGTGGCATCAATAGAGAGGGACTTTTCACAACAAGCATGATTGAGCATGGGTGCGATATGCATGAGATATGCGAGAGCATGCCGAGAGGGTTTCCTTGTCCTCTGGATCTAAGGTGTCAATGATGTTGAGGATGACATCAACTGGCAAGGCCTGTTTTGACATTGTGGTGCTTTGGGATGTCAATTGACTGGATGTACATGAAACACATGACTTACTAAGACTCAACAGACATAGGTCTTCAGTTTGCAAGGGGACTGTTGAAATCACAAACCAACGCATGTACTACTTACTATTTCCTTTTTAGGCAACTCAGCAGAAGCCGACGTGCGCACAAACTTTTGTCTCCTCTCAGCAGAAAAACATATGATATCTACCTACTCTTTCAATCACTCCACTACTGTACAGTTCCCAGCCACAGGTAGTTTATCTAGCCTGTTTATGATACCCCACTTTTTTTCCCCTCAGTCCTCATGTTGTTTTCGAGACTGAGGTGAGATCTTACTTTACACTACTTTAACTTACTTACTGACTGGTATCAGTGCTTTTGTCCTTGCTGTTAGGTATAAAATATAGTCCTCATGTTGTTTTTGAGACTGAGTGCTTTTGTCCTTGCTGTTAGGATGTTTTTTGGTGTTTCTTGTGCAGAAGAATACCTGTCTATGATAACCCTTGTTATTGCAAAAGGGACTCCTACAGGGTTCTTCTGAATGGGATATCTTGCTTGGGCACATCTTTTATTATGGCACACCTGCAACTTATAACTTCTCAGTACATACTGTATAAGGTCACACGACAGAGCCTGCTACAATATTGGAGCACTATTGTGAGCACTATTGTGAGCACTATTGTGAGTGCTATTGTGACAGTCATTATTGCACACTTGTTATGAATGTAGGAAATTTGTCATGTATGCAATACATGTAGAGAGCATTTGGAGGCATAATGGTATCCTGTAGAGTATGTAGTCACTGTTGCTGTCCAAACCAATATGTAGACATAGTCCCATTCATTTTTGCATCTTGCCACCCCACTTCTGTCCTTTAGTACCAAGAGTAGCTACTGAGTGATTATAACACAAATAGCTGGTTTGAAACCTCCAAGATAGGATTTGGCTGTACGGATGTATTCAGTACCATAACATGTAATGACGTGCCCAAGCAAGATCTCCCATTCAGAAGCACCTTGTAGGAGTCCCCATTGCAAGCCGAAGACCCATGCCCGAACGATAAAGAAAGTAATAGTGCACACAAAATGTGCTGTTGGTTTTTTGAACTGTGAGGTGGCAGCTAGGAAATTCTCATGATACAGAGTTCATAGACCTCTGTTGGGGTGGTACATCATCCCTGTGTATGAATGTCAATGTCTAGTCTCCTTCACAAACTCTGACTATGTACAGTTGACAAACAACCCTATACATGGATACAAGCATCTGCAGCCTACATCACACATCACAATAATGATCTGCACAGATGGGACAAGATCTGACAAGCAGCACACACAATTATGGAGGTAGATTGGGAAATGGTTGTGTTCATTGTGCAATATGTGAGGCACCTGCCAGACAGTGGTAAATGGCATGACAATATATTTCATGACAAATGTTCTTATGTTATCATGAGGCTGAGGCAGAACACTGAGGACAGCCCTTACACAGCCAAGCCTGCTGTGTTGATTCTTGCTTACCACATGAATTGCATGCAATAGCCAACACCCATTCACACTAGGAGCATCACATTATGTTTAGAAATCTATATTTGGATGCTCAGTTGATAACAGAAATGACTGAAGGAGGATATTGGAGGCACTGTAGGTATTTATACAGATGGGAGATAGTGAAAAACAGAATCACCTGTGAGTTGCATATACAGTAAAGAGTATAGAATGGAGTGGACAAAACATAAAGAGAAAACAACACCTGTCATGTAGACATGAATAGAAAAGATTGTGACACTTCAACTTGAACATTGTTCCGCAATTGCTCAGATTTCAACATTATGGAACTACAGTATTGTGGATATGTTCTAACAAAATCGTGGGCTGTCCAGTCATTGATGGAATGAAGGGAATTTGCAAAAAAGGTACTGCAATGTAGGCAAAATCATGAAGTGTGAGAAGACACCACAACCTGTCTGGCATCGAAATCATGCCAGGGCTAGGTACTGTTTAGTTAACCCTTGCAAGAGTTCTCCATCTTGCTGGACTGGAACTTGCAGTGCTCTTGTAGAAGAGCTATCGGCATGACAAAATTACCATATGCATGGTCTGCTTACAATGGCATCTGAAGCCCTTGCTAATGCAGTACGATACCATATAATAAGTATAACTGCTTTACAATAGTAGTGACCAGGACTTATGAAAGGATTTGACTTGCTTGTCTTAATGAGGCACTGGGTGCTGGAGTACACAAGCACACACTCAGTGCAAGAAAAGGTTTGGCCTTGCATCTATTTTTCTTTTTGTCCATATTGCTCTACTGTGGCTAAGCATTGTACATGGCTGTTCCTACCTTCCATTTATGGCAACTCAGCAGATGCTGACACGCAACTATGAACCTTCACTTCACTTGCATAAAACATATCCTATCTTATTCTGTGATCACCCTATGGCCACTCCAGATCTGCTTGTTCCCTGACCTTATCTGACCTGCCTGCTGCCTCCTGTCCACACTGTGTTCTCCCAGTGTGCATCTTGGTTGACCATCTGTCCTCTACCTCTGCTACCTTATCCCTCATGTCCCTCAGTGTGCGGACATTCAAGTGTCATCAAAGTACTTGCTGTCATGAATGAATCAGAACAATGGGTCAAGGGCTTTTGTGTTGTTTAGTAAAATGGTCCCTTCATTGCTGACTGCTAACCCAAGGCAATGACAGACCCCATCATATGCAAGGCAGACAAAGAGGAAGTGGTAGACCGTCTCCTCACACTCACCACATGCAGGACAAAGTGCTCATTCAGCTCTCTCAATCATGTAAAGCACATGCTTGGAGATAATGTACATAATTATTCAAGGAGTGACAACTGTTTCTCTTGTAAGCTACTGAGCCTGGCTGGGATTGTCCTGAAGTCCCATTATAGCATCTGCAAATCCATACATTGGAGCTTCTTGCACCAAGGGGACTGCTTGAACAGTTGCTGCATGTGTTTCTTGAGGTCTGTCAGGATTCAGATACATGTACTGGTACCCCACTTTTTCTTCAATATTCTGCTCCACTTACATGCTGTAGTGGAGTAATCTTGAGGGCACAACCCCTTAAGAAGTATGTTTATCTGTTTCAATAGTCATCTGCAGCAGCAATCTCAGTACTATAAAGAACACTTACTATATGCTGGATAGGGGCATCTTAGCCTCTTTGTTTATCTGCCCTCTTGTCATTTGAACTGATTTTCTTCTCAATTGCATCTATGTTGTTGTTGTGTTCATCTCAGAGTATCCCAGTGCATTTCACATAGGTGTTTAGCTGCTTATGCATGCAAAACCCTAACAAGGTCAATGTGGAGGGCTTGTGTGGCTACAGATTTGCTGATGAGAACTCCCTGCTAAATGCTATTTGGTGCTCTCCTCCTCTGCTATCCACTTCACCTTCCTATTCACTGCCATGTTGCCTTTTACTCCCTTGTTCCCTGGAACCCACTCTTCCCATCTTTCCCCTGCTTGTGATCTGATGTTATGTTCACCTGTGTTATATGATGTGGTGATGAGCTGGACTGGAGGCATGCCCTGACCATTTGACCTATTTTTTTGTCATCATCATCTATTAGGCTGAACCCATGTTACACAAGGCATACCAAACAGGTAAAACATAAAATATATCCACTCCATCCACCTGAGAGGTGAAAGACAAGGGTTGGTTCATTTGTTGTCCCCTTACCTGCCTTGGTCATGCCAACACACCCAGAATTATGCTGTCTTGAACAGATGCCATCCCCATGCTATGTGTGGGGGAACTTAGATCTCACATGATGTGTCCAGCATGTTGATGACAGGCCATGTGCAGGAGGAGGATACAAATATTCCTTATTCTTTGTAATAATATCTACATCCTACTTATAGTAGTAGTGTATATAAGTATGTGTAAGTGTATGTGCATGTATAGTAACAAAGACAAAAAAGGGAGTAGATGTATAGTCAGCATTCTATGGATGTCAACATAGCAAACCATGCAATGGTCACAACTATGAGGCCAATGCTATGTTGAAGCCAAGCAACTGAGAGAAAAGCTAAAAACAACAAGGACAATTGTGCTTGGACTAGTGGATATCCCAGATATATTCAGTGGAAAGTAGAAGAGGAAAGAGAACTGGTACTGTACCTAGTGGATATCCCAGATGATCAGAACTGTAGAATAAATGCTAGGAGTTGTATAGTTTATATAGTACTGTACTCTAGGGCAGGCATATGAACTAGCAAAGGCTGTGCAGTAGAGATAATAATAACTACCAATCAGAAAGAGGATGACTGATGTCCACAGTAAGTGTGGGAATGATTAGTGATACTCTGCAGCAGTCATGAGAAAGCTGAGTGAGCATCTGCAGCAACAGTGAGAAAAAGAGTCATAAGTGTGAGGCTGACACTACGTCAAAGCTGAACAACTAAGGAAAAGACTAAAAACAACAAAGGACAATTGCACTTAGACTAGTGGATATCCCAGATGATATTAGCATATAGTAGAAGAGGAGAGGACTGGTACTATACCTAGTGGATATCCCAGATGATCAGAACTGGAGAATAAACTGCTAGGAGTCAGGTGTATATATAGTACTGAGGAAAATGCACAGACTGTGCTGTACAGTATAGGGCAGGAGAATGAGAAGGTAAAGCAATGACATCATATCTAAATATAGAAGGGACATGTAAGTGCTGACTGAGGCTCTGCAGCAACTGTGAGAGTGATTGGTGATACTCCACAGTAAGTGTGAGAAGGATTGGTGAGCATGTGCAGTACAGGTGAGAGAAAGAATCATAACTAAAAACAGAACAGGCTGATTGGAGATCAGATGACATATGCATCATCCACTGATAAAGACAAACAAAAGGAATGCATGACCATGAGAATCACTTTGATACATCAGGAGTGATTGTAAGATCTATGATGACAGAGACATAAGAAAATAGAGGAAAATGAAGAGAAAAATAGGGAAAATAATAGTGGCCTGACAATAAGTACTTTGTAAGCAGGCCAATCAGAGATCAGATGACTGGCACATCGTCAGCTGATAAAGATGAACAAGATGAAAGCATGACTGAGAATTGCTTCAATAGATCAGGAGTGATTGTAAGATTGATAGTGATAGAGACATAAGAAAAATAGGAAAAATGAAAAGAAAAATAAGAGAAATAATAGTGGCCTGACAAATACCCCCTTCTTAAGGTGAGACATCTCAATGAGCAAAAATGGGGTGGAACAAGCATGGCAAATATCTTCATCTTCTCCTTCCACTGACTGCTGAGAGCAGCCTATTGGATGGTCTTAGGGAAGGTTTGCTATATCAATACCCCTAGTAACAAGGTAATTGATACATGCTTGATAAGTGTAATAACTGTTCTTGATGACAATGAAGAGTGGGATAGTGATGAGGATGATACCACTGATGACTAAACAAGGATCCAGAGTGATGAGTGTAGGATGTCTTAGTGATGCCTAGAGTGACTTAGAGATCTTAGACTTAATTCTTTAGGGAATGAGGTGAGACTGTAGTGAGCTTAGGTCAAGCATAGGATAGGAGAATCCCTAGATTGTGAAGTTGACAAGACTGGGGTTTAAGACCACCAGTCTTTCAACTATTTATACTAATCCAGAGTTCTAAAGATAGTTATAAGTAGATAAGGTTCATGGATCAACAATGATTGCACAGCAATCAATGAAGTCACATGACCCAGCACATGTCCATGAGTATAGTAAGTGGCTCAGCCACAAGTGTGAAATGAACTAGAGGTAAACAAAGATAAATAGAGACAAGATGAGATGAGTCCTTGCTAATTGTATAATAATAGTCCTTAGCAAGTAAATGTAAATAAATAAAAGAAAGATAAAGAAAGAGAAAGATAAGTCTTTATAGTACTTGGAGCTAAGCTCACACTTAAGTATGTAAATACTTAAGTACTATAAAGGGAAAAGGAAATGAGTCCTTACTATAAGTAGGAGCTAAGCTCACTGCTGTGGTTAATACTATGCTTATAGTAAGTAATATAAAGGAAAGAAAGAAAAAGAGAAAAAAAGAAAAACCATTACAAGGTGCCTAAGCAAGTGCCTTGTAACATTGACTTGAAAGGAATGCCAGCAAAGAGTGAAGGAGACTGAGGAATGACAGAGAAAAATTTAGGTAATTCTTTTAAATCTTCATATGATTTGGGAGTGATAACTCTATCATTGTCTTCTTTGGAAATGTCATCTTCCTCTTCAAGCATTTCAGATGGAATAATTTTGTACTCATCATTAAGAGGTGGTGATATAGGAGTGGACGTTTCTTTGAGAATATGTCAAGCATAATGTGGTTGAGCCATCAACTCTGGTGAATATTCAGTCTAGTAAAGGGAGTAAATGGCTACTGAATGTACTGCTTGAGGATTCTCTGTATGGTACCTCTTTAGCATATCAGGAACATCTTCCATCAATACTGAAGCAGGTTCCCAAGAATTCTCTTCTGTGGGGTAGTCTTTCCATATGACCAGATATTGAACTTTACCATGATGAAGACAACTATTGAGAATTTCCTGATGAATACAGGTCATGTGTGGGGAGTGGAACTTCAATAGTTCTTATTTCTACATAGTAGCAATGCTAGCTACATATAGTGTCTGCAGTGGTGCACAGACCATGTTTATATGAGCACTTAGATGTGTGTAAGTGTATGTAATGATGTATATGTGTGTATATAGTAGCCAGTCAAAAAAGGAAGGAGATGATTAGTCAGAGTATGATTGTCAACATTTCCTTGACCTTGTACTCTTCAACACCATTCTTGATGATAGGGGGAGGGGGAGGATGAATTTCCCTTTTGATGATGATGTCTTTGATGAAAGGTCAAAGTTTGACAACATGAAAATCAGGATGGATTTTCATTGTCTTGGGGAGTTTGAGATGATATGCATTGTTTGAAAGTACTTTGAGTATTTTATAGGGTCAAAGACATTTATTATCCAATTTCTTCATTGGTCTACCTGTGTCAATATTGGTAGCCTCAAGCAAAACTTTGTCTCCAATTGTGTAAATGTGGGTTTTGCCATGATGTTTGTCATAAAACTTCTTCATGTCCTCTGCTGCTTTCTTCAATGAAACCTCTGCATCTTCTCAAATGCATTTTTAAGCTCTGCTACACATTTATCCACTGAATTGATTTTTGTAGATGTATGAGGTTCATGGCCCATTATTGGATCTTGTCCATAGGTTAGCATAAATGGCAAATATCTTGTTGCTGAATGAACACAATTGTTATAAGTGAATTCTGCCATAGGCAACCAGCTTGCCCAATTGGTTTGTTGATGATTGATGAACAGGTGGATATATTGTTCTATTTATTAATTTATCCATTCTGTTTGTCCATCGGTTTGAGGATGATAAGCTGTAGATGTAGTGGTTTGAATCCCCAATAAACAATTGAGTTCATGCATTACTTGTGACACAAAATGTGGTCCTCAATCTGACAACACCTTTTCTGGAAGACCATGATGTTTCCAAACATGATCTCTCATAAGGTGTGCTACTCCTTCTGCAGTAATTGTCTCCATGGTTGGAATTGCATCAATCATTTTGCTACAATGATCCACAACCATGAATATGGTGTCATTGCCTTGGCTTTCAGGCAATTTGACAATGAGATCTGTAGAAGTAATCTGCCAAGGTCATGATGGAATCTCATTGGGTATTAACTCTCCTTGTGGTTTTGTATGAAAAGTCTTTGTCTGTTGGCATAAGTCACATCCCTTGACATATTTTTCCACATACAATGCCATATTTAGGAACCAGAAATGTCAATGAACAATCTCCAATGTTTTCTTGTATCTAGGATGTCCTATGATTTGTGAATTGTGGCAGGTCTTCATCAGATCTGTGTAACATGTTTCTGGAACATAGAGTTTCCCATCATAATAGAGCATCTTCTTTTCATCTTCACTCCATCATGTGAGTAATACAGTTTTCCTCAAGTCTGCATCCAACTTGTCCCATACAATGTAATTGTGGTCATCTTTCTGATTGTCCATGATCTTTGTCACAATAGGAGGACTTAGTGCTGCCAGTGAAATTTTGTGTTTGAAAAATTCCAGTTTAAGCAAGATGATGTTCTTGTTGTCATCTTCTACCCCCTCCTTATGGTCTGAATGTCTTGAGAGGAGATCAGGGTGAACATTGGTAGCACCCAGTTTGTGGATCATGTTGATCTGGAAGTGAGACAAATAAAACAACCAATGAGCTTGGTGACAATTGGGCTTCTGAGCCATCATGAAGTATTCCAAGTTCTTGTGGTCAGTGGTCACTTGAACATAATGGATGGGACCTTCAAGGTAATGATGCCATGCTTCTAAGGCACAGATGACAGCCAACATCTCTTTGTTGTAGATGTCATAATTATGTTCAGCAGGAGATGATAATCCTTTACTGAGGTAAGGAACAGGGTGCCACTTGTTATCCTGTTGAAGCTGTGAAAGAACTGGACTAGTGGCATAATTAGAACTATCCACTTCAACTCAGAATGGATACTGCTCATCTGGAAAGACTCAAACTGGATCAGAACACACAGCATCTTGTAAATGAGTGAAGGCTAATTGCTGTTCTTTATTCCAATGCCACTTGATGTCCTTAAGCATGCACTCATTCAAGGGTTTAGTGATATTGGAGAACCCAAGAATAAAACAATGATAAAAGTTGCAGAAACCCAAAAATGAGTGAACATCATGAAGATTCTGTGGAATTGGCTGGTCTTTGATAAATGTTTGTTCAAACTTGCATTTTTCTGGTTTGAGATAAAGTTTGTTATCTGCAAGTATTTGAAGTACTTCCTGTGTGACCTTCTGATGTTCTTCCAATGTCACTGTGAAGATCAAGATGTCATCTATATATATACTGCAATGACTCCTCTGGAGATGAGACCATGGAACAGGTGGTTCATTATTGTTTGAAATGTGGCAGGGCTATTACAGAGACCAAAGGACATAATGTGAGGTTTGAATAAACCCTTGTTAGTGATGAAGGCAGCCTTCCATTCATCACCATCCTTGATTCTGACATTGTTATATCCCCAGTGGACATCCATCTTGGTAAAATACCATGTGCCTCAAAGACAATCAATTAATTCTGAAATAAGAGGAAGTGGATAGCTATTCTTGATTGTCATGTCATTGAGCTTGTGATAATCTTGAACAGGTTGTATTTCTTTTTGATAAAAAAGAAAGGTGATACCATTGGAGATTTGGAATGATGATGAGAGGTGCACACCAAGCAGCAAGGTCATAACTGTGAGAAGAGGAAAGAGGATGACTTAACAAAGGGATGATGTCACACTGATAGGCAGATATCCCAGATGTATAAAGCTAAATAAATACATGCTACTAAGAGGCCCTATATATACTACAGAGAGCAGTGCACAGACTGTGTGCCATCACTATAGGGCAGGCATATGTAAATAAGATGTGCAGCATTGCACAGCATCAATAAGTGACTGTGAGAGATGTAGTCATAACTGTATAGTAAGCAATCTGATGACAAATGGATATGAGTCATAGATAATCACAATAAGATCTACTGATGATCTGATAAGCTGAGATAAGATGTCTCTTCTAGATCTTGAGCAATAAGATCAAAAGAAATCATAAAAATGATAAGAAAATAAGTGTGTCCTGACAGACAAATACAACCACTTTTCAAGTTTTCCTCAATGAATAACTCCAATTGCTTTTGTTTGTCCAAAGAGAGGTTGTAAAATTTACCAGCAGATGGTTTTGCTCCTGGTTTAAGTTCAATAGTGTGATCCCATGGACATCTTGGAGGCAATGTGTCAAAAGCATCCTTGTCAAAGACTTGTTTAAAGTGATGATATGCTTTGGGTATTATGTCTTCAAACATCTTCTTCAACTTCTTCTTTTCTGCCTTGATGGTGAGGTATTGGCTAATATTTTGAATGGCTGCCTCTGTTTCCTTTTGATTGACCATGACCATCAATATCCTATCATCCTCTTCTTCATCAGCAATTTGTTCTTCAGCTTCATGTATTTTACAACTTTGCTGTCTCATCAACTTCTTGTTTGACTCCCACACTTGTCTATCAGTCTTGAGATGTACTTCACATCTGTGAGGGCATCTGGTGAAATGTATTTTTCCCTGCTACCAATTGATTTCATGGTTGTGGATCTTCAACCATGATTCACCAACAATGAGATTCTTGTTGCCCAAATTACAGACTGCAAAAGTAGCACACTCAGTATGGCCATCAATAGACATGATGAGATCAATCATCTCTTCAGTAGATCCTCCTTGGTTTAGTGATCCATCAACATTGTAAACTGGAATAGGATGTGCAAGTTTCTTGGTGTTTAGATTGTTTCTCTTCACAAATTCTTTGTTGATATATAATCCTGTGGCTCCTGAATCTAGTAGAGCATCTACTTCAAGAGTAGCTCCACTATCCACTGTTTTGATTGTGATTTTTAATTCAGGGAATTTTGTGATGTCAAATGTCCTGATGTATTCCTGAAAAGGAGGAATATCCTTTTGCACTTGAGGCTTCACTTCAGACTGAGAGCAAGATGGAACAATTTGTGTTGAATAAATGTCAGTACAGGCATTGAGATGATCAACATCCATGTCATCAGTCTGAAGCATAGAAAACCTATTGTAGGATGGCAAAATTGTGCTTAATTCCCATCCAACCAAAAACCTGACTGTGATGCTCCACTCTTTGAGCTACTTGGATCATTTAATTGAAGACCATGTGCCTGAAACTCCTTCTGCATCTCAGCCAAGAAGTCTGCCTTGTTCAGCACATGCATCTCCTGAAGGGTCCTCACATTCCCCTTCTATTGTTGTCCTTGTGGATGTCTTGGGTCTGGAAATTCCCTTGTGAAGTGTCCTTCCCTTCTGCAGTTGAAACAAAGACAAGGATGTGGTCCTCTTGCCCAATCAACATCCATTGGTTCCCCCACCAGAGCAGCAGCTATATTAAACTCCCAATGAGGAGTAAAACTTTGCTGTTGTCCTTGAGGTCATCCAAAGCATTGCTGTGGCCCTTGTTGCCATCTTTGTCCCCAAGTCAGCTCAAAGTTCTGCATGTATTGCCATGCATATGCTCTGGTTCTAGCTCTTCTGAACCAACCATCCAAATCAGCAGGAATCAGTGTTTCCAGATAATAGGATTGAAGAAGAAGAAAATTCATCCCTTTCTTGAACAATGTGGTGAGTGCTCCATCATTGTATCCTGATGCTGTTCTATAGAGGAGGAATTCTGTATATATGCCTCTATATGTCTGTTCAGTGTGAAATGGTGGTCAGCTTCTGCTGAGCTGTTTGTTCCTCATTGTGGTCTCCAAATGTGAGTTTAATCATCGTTAGGAGACCATCAAAATCTTCAAAGGGTTCTTCATGTTTGACTGGATTGACACAATGTGCCATAAAATTCCCTTCCTCCATTCTTCTGCATACCCCCTTTGATATATGACAACATAACAGTTATCTTGTCTTCATCTTTATATTATGGATGTGTGCAAAGGACAAGATAAATTTTATCCAAAAAGGATCAGAGTTTCTTTTTGTCACCATCAAAAGGAGTTGGTTCTGTGACATGAACTTTGGGGAGTTGGACCTGGGGTAGGTGATCAGTTCCTACTCCTGAAAATGAACCAACACCTTTTCTTGATAGATGATTCAATATATTCATCATTGCTTCTTGCTGCTGTTGGATCATCATCTGTTGATCTGTAATCATCTTCACCATCTCCCCAAAACTCAGTTGCTCTTGGTCTTGTTCCATTTGTGCAAATGCTACAGATGGAGGTTGAAGATTTGCTGCTAAGGCTATACCAAGACTCACAATTTCTGAGTCTAAGCAGTGAAAGGTTTCTGGTTCTTGATCATCTAAATTCATGAATTGATCCCTTGAGTGTGATTCTGGTTCTTTGCTGTCTTCTCTGTGGTGGGGAGGGGGCTGCTGTCTCTGACTCCAATTGTTGCTGTGTCCTTGTGACAGTTTGTTTTATTATTTGGTGGATGATTTCAATGAGAGTACCTGTGCTTCTGTAGTTGAGTGATGTCAAATTGATGGCATGCTCATTCATACAAGAAAAGCACTATATTTCTCGATAAAATCTGCACAAAATATGGAGAACAATAACCAGCACCACAAAAATCTTGAAAAACAATATGTCTACACTAGTATGTAGATGTTTCTGGACCCCCAGCAATGTCTGATGTGAAATGATGATGTGGGTTGATCTGGAACACATGATTGGGGTGTAGTGATAACTTGATGAGGACAGGGGGAGGAGTAAGATGTGGGTTCTTGAAGTAGTACCACAATGTGTGCAAGAATAACTTGGGAGGGTACTTAGCATGATACATCTTGTCCTGATTCTTCCACCACTCTGATCTTGGGTCTGGGAATAACCACAGAGGAAATCTTTCATAGTTAGTATTTGGTTCATCCTGACATTGTATGATGATGCACACATGCCAAGTGAGAAGGTGATGGTGAAGATGGAGGTGGATGATGGAGGGATGACAAGGTGGGAGAATGTCAGAACATACTTATTTCTCTTTTCATTTTACAAATTCTTTTACTCTTATCACTCAAGATCTACTAGAGATATCTTATCTCATCTTATCATATCATCAGTTGATCTTATTGCAATTATCTATGACACATCTGTTCAGTCATCAGGCTGCTTACTATACTATTATGACTACATTTCCCACAGACACTTGTTGATGCTATGCAATGCTGCACATTGCTTACTGATACTTCTCACAGATGCTGTGCATCCTATTCACATATGCCTGCCCTACAGTGACAGTGCATGGTCTGTGTGCTATCCCTAGTAGTATATATAGAGTACTTTCTGTAGTAGATGGTCTTCAGCTTTATACATCTGGGATATCTGTTTTATAGTGTGCACTCATCCTTCTTGTATTGTCTCATATCCTCTCCCCTTCTTCCTCTTACTTTTGTGACCTTGCTATCCAGCATGTGCCTCACAATTGTATAAGCTCCTCTTAGTGACCTCACACTCTCCCCCAATCCATTCAAAATCATCATTCCCCTCCCTCCTCATTCAAGAGAATGTTGTACTGTTATAGTGTTCCTATTCTTCATAGTTCAGCTGCAGCACTGGGCCTTACATTGCCTCAGCAAGCAGTGCTAGGGTGTCTACCACTTAGTGGGGCATCAAGGAACCTCCTGACAATTGTTTGGACCAGGAGTACTATAATTTTACTATAACAAGATCTCTTTCATAGTACTGGTAATATGTATATACCATTACCTACTCCACATACTCTGCACCTTCCATTTTGTGTTTGAAAGGCCTATTCCCTTGAAAAAGGAATAGCAAGCTTTCACTTCACACAATCTTACTTTTCATCATTCCACATATTCTATGCTTGGAAAAGAGAACTATATCTGGCAAGTCCTATGCCAGATTCAGCACTCTTCCACCATCAACTTGTCCTGAAACTTCTGCTGCTCTCCATCATTTCTACACATCTGCCTATTACAACACCCAACAACAGGCCATTTGGTTCTTCAAGCTTCATAACCCCTACTACAATAATCACCCTGAAGAATTTCCTTGGCACTTCTTTCCAGAGTACCATGACCACACCAGCCCATATAGAAATTCATTCCCACAAGCCTTCATCTTCAGAAATGAATGATGGGTCAGGTCAGTGGGAAATGAGGGATCCACTACCAATGGTAGAGGATTCTTCAGAAGAAAGAGCAAGGGAAGAACAAAGGGAAAATGAAACACAAAGATTATGCCTACTAGATGTAGAGGAAGCAATGGAGATGATGAATTATCAATTGAAGCAGCAGGCACAAGTTCAAAAGGAACAAAGTGATGCAATAGTACAGCTGGGCACAGCCATGGCAGAAAGAGCCAAAAATATGAAGGAAATATCAGCTATGATGACCCAGCAAGCCCAGCCAACTATTCCTGCCAGTTCCTCTGGCCAACCAAATGCCCCAATGGGCCATGTATCTGCCCAACACTGGGTAAGAGTTTCTGCACCTACAGCATACTCAGGGAAGTGAGATAAACTTGACTCTTTCATCCAAGAACTATTTTTAGTATTTGCAGCAAACAAGACATGGTCTGATAGTGATCACATCACTTATGCCCTCTCCTATACGATAGGAGGAAGTGCAGAAGCATGGAAGAATCTACAAGTCATGAAACATTGACTACAGGAGGCTAATCCCCTCAACCCTCTATACCCCATTCCTTTCACTTCTTGGGTATGTTTTGATGACAAACTACAGGAGCAATTTGGAGATCCAGATGAAGCACATACAGCATGACAAGCACTACACAAAATGAGACAAATAGGGAAAGCAGCAGAGGAATATACCACAGAATTCCTGTTAATAGTGGCCAAAACAAATATGATAAATACACTCTCATAGACTGTTACTGCTGTGGACTAAACAGTGATCTCCTCCAAAGGATTTATAACATCAATCCTCCACCAAGTACCTATTTGGACTGGAAGAACATTGCTCAATCAATGGATAGACATATGTGGGAGTTTAAACAACTCATGCAAGCATGAGGAACCCCACAAGAACACCCACACTATAATCAATACTGACAAACTACCACATCTGTAACACCAATGAAAGACAATAATGCTACTGCCCCTATAGATGTAGATGCCATGCAAAGAAGAAGACCACTCATATGTTTCAATTTCAGGAAAGAGGGTCATTGGGCAAATGTCTGCCCACAGAGGAGAAATATAAGAGAAATTCATGAAGAAATACAGCAGATGTCTATGGTGGACTTTGAGAAAATGATATTTGATGAAGGAGAAAGGAGGAAGAAATTGGGCTTTACAGTGGACAGCCAGTAGATGTCACTGGACTGTCCAAGAATAGGTTTTCAGTACTTACTCCAGATGATGGTGCTGTTGATCATGCCAATGTATGTGATCCTGTTGATGAAATATTGAACCACATTGCACCAGAGACAAAGATTGAAAAGAAAGAGACATCTGAGAGTATGCCCTCTCAAAAAGAAGAAAAGTATGTGATTATGGGAATGAAGATGGAATTACCCATGATCAAAGTTGAGATCAAAGTACCAGAGAATGGACAAACTGTCATGATTGAAGCACTATTGGATTTGGGAGCCACTACATGTTATATTGATAAAGAGTTTGTAAAAACAAATCATCTTAACACCAAAAAACTCCAAATATTCATACCAGTCTATAATGTTCATGGATCAAAGAATGAGTGAGGTTCCATCAAATAAACAGTGGATTTAATAGTCAAAGTCCAAAATCACACAGAAAGAACAATATTTTGTGTCACAGGACTGGGAAAAGTCAATCTCATACTTGGAGAAACTTGGCTTAAAATCCATAATCCAGAATTAGATTGGAATACTGGAATTATATTGTTCACACAATGTCCAAGATGGTGTCATTTACATGTTGTTGAGGAAAGGAAGGAATGGAAGAAGAAGAAGGTTTCAGGCTTCATTTATTTGGAGTATTTACTCTTTTATTTTCTTTTACATTTCTCTTCTGTTTTCCTTTGATTAGATATGATTAGATCATCTTCCTTTCAATTCATCTGATCTTATCATATCTTTATCTACTTACTGTCACTTTGTGCTCTAGGTGTGCCCATGCTGTGCATGATGTCATATGTAGTGGGTATTGTCTTCATAGACCTGCCCTATAGTTACTGCACTGGTCTGTGTGCTTATAGCTGTAGTATATAGGTTCTTTGTAGATAGCTGAATATACTCCAGCTTGTTATGGCTGGCAAATCCTATTCTTTGGAGTGATCCTAAGTCTAGTGTGTGCTGGTCTCCCTTATGGGATATGTGGGACTGCCATCTCACAGAAGGCAGAGAAATTGAAGAAAGAAGTACCAAAGATGGTAGAAGTAGATGAAGAAGATGACAATGAAGTACGAAAAGGAGATTGCATCCTATGCATCATGATAGGAGATGATGAAAAAGATGCGTCAATTTGAAATATATCCTAAGATCTAGTGATAGAGGCAGAAAAGAGAAAAATCAAAAAATCCTTTGAAGATATTGTTCCCAAAGCATATCATGGGTTCAAATCAGTCTTTTGTTGAAGCGTGATGTTCAGCGCAGCAGTTACCTGAGGCCGGGGCACTCCATTCAAGGAGCATAGAGGGAGTTGGTGCGAGCTCACGGGTATGGACTGGGCAGAAGCCCAAGCAGAAGCAGAAGGACCAGCATGGAGATGAAATAGAAGTAGTAAAGAATGAGTAGTGCTTCCATGACTGGGAGAGAGGGTAGGTACTCGACTGAGGATCAATGTCCCTAAAGGAGCCCTTAAGTACAAGTAAGAGCGGTGCACAGACCAGACTTATGTAAAGTAAGTGTGGGGAGCGGGTGCTGGGGCAAAGAGCAAAATCCTGTGCTAACATCTTTGCCAAGGAATGATTTGATGAACTGCCTCCCAAAAGAATATGGGATCATGCTATTGAATTGAAGCCAAATGCAAAGATGCACATGGGGAAGGTGTACAATCTGTTATGAGGTACTTGCTTTGGCACCTCATAATGGTTTTCTTTTTTTCTTTTTCTTTTATCTTTTTCTTATATTTCACTTACCATAAGCATAGTATTTACTACAGCAGTGAGCATAGCTCCTACTTATAGTAAGGACTCATTCCTTTTCTTTTTATAGTACTCTAGTATGTACATACTAAAGTGTGAACTTAGCTCCAAGTACTATAAAGACTTATCTTTTCTATTTTCTCTTTCTTTATTTATTATAACATTCACTTGCTAAGGACTACTACTATACAATTAGCAAGGACTCATCTCACTTTGTCTTTGTTTATCTTTGTTTATCTCTTGTTCATTTCATGCTTGTGGCTGAGTCACTTATTATATTCATGGATGTGTCTTAGGTCATGTGATCTTGTTGATTGCTGCACAATCATCATTGATTCATGAACCTTATTTACTTGTACTATCTTTAGCACTCTGGATTTGTATAAGTAGTTGAAAGACCGGTGGTCTTAAACCCCAGTCTTGTCAACTTTGCAATCTAGGGATTCTCCTTCACTGTGCTTGACCTAAGCTCACTACAAACTCACTTCACTCTAAGAACTAAGTCTAAGATCTCTAAAGTCACTCTAAGCATTGCTAAGACATCCTAAACTCATCACTCTGGATCCTTGGTTTGTCATCAGCAGTACTATCCTCATCACTATCTCATTGATCCCACTCTTCATTGTCATCAGGAATGTTTACTACACTTATCAAGTGCATACCCACTACCCTGTTACCAGGGGTATTGTTAAAGCAAATCTTCCCTAAGACCATCCAATAGGCCACTCTTAGCACAATCTCTCCTTTGTTGAGCAACAAGAGTTAGAGAAGTTTATCAAAGATAATCTAAAATCAGGACATATATGAACCTCTGAATCACCTATGGTTTCTCCATTTTTCATTATCAAAAAGAAATCAGGAGAATTATGTCTGATTCAAGATTATTAATGCCTTAATGAAATTACTATCAAAAATCCCTATCCACTACCACTTATCTTGGAATTGATAGACAAACTCAAAGGGGCAAAATACTTCACTAAACCCAACATCAGATGGGGATACAACAATGTTTGAATCAAAGAAGGAGATGAATGAAAGGCTGCCTTCATTACAAATAAAGGCTTATTCAAACCCCTTGTTATGTTCTTTGGACTTACCAATAGCCCTACTACTTTTCAAACTATGATGAATCATCTCTTTAGAGAACTCATCACAAAAGGCAAAGTGATAGTCTACATGGATGATATCCTCATTTTTACTGTGACATTGGAAGAACACCATCTCATAGTCAAAGAAGTCCTCAAGATATCATTTGACAAAATCATGATGGATCCAGTCAAAGTTCAAGGGATAGCTGAATGGCCTGTACCAACCTCTGTTACAGAAGTTCACTCCTTTTTGGGTTTCACAAACTTCTATCAACATTTTATTAGAGGATTTTCCAACTTAGCAAAACTGCTGAATGTCCTTCTACAAAGAGATAACAAATGGCATTGGGAACAGGAACAACAAGAATCATTTGAAAATCTAAAGACAGCATTATGCTCCAGACCTGTCTTAGTCTTTCCTGAACACCACAGGCCTTATCATGTAGAAGCAGACAGTTCAGGGTATGCTACTGGCACAGTACTTTCACAAATGAGAGATGATGAGAAATGGCATCCCATGGCATATATCAGTAAGGGGTTATCACCAGCAGAGAGAAATCATGACATCTATGACAAAGAGATGTTAGCTGTAATATGTGCACTGGAGCAATGGTGACACTATCTGGAAGGAACAGATAGTCCAGTCAAGATCTTGACATATCACAAAAACCTAGAGTACTTTATGAGTGCCCAGAAATTGAACCATTGCCAGGCTTGATGGTCTCTATTTCTTTCTAGGTTCAACTTCCACCTTTCCCACAGATTGGGAAAGAGTTCAGCCAAACCAGATCTTCTCTCAAGATCAGCAGATCATAAAGAAGGGGTGGACCATGACAACAAGAATGTCATGTTGCTTAAACCAGAATTTTTTGCCAAACCAAATCATATACAAGCAATTTTGACAAACAATATTCCACTCCTTCAACGAATAGCAGATGAACCAGAGAAAGATAGAGATGCCAAGATGTGGTCAGAATTATGAACAGACGAAGCAAAGACAGCTATTATAGCTGGTTGGGGACAGAACAAACAAGGATTACTGACATACAAAGATAAAATCCATGTTCCAAACAGTTGTAAAGCAGAAGTTGTCAAACAGTGTCACAATACACCAATCACAGGACATCCAGGACAATGGAGAACATTTTGGTGGAAGCAAATGGCTGCTTATGTTGGAAAATATGTCAAAGGATGTGACATATGCCAATGAACCAAAATGATAACAAAGAAACTACAAGGAGAATTAACCCCCAATGAAATACCATCAAATCCCTGGCAAATCATATCAACAGATTTGATCACACAATTACCAGATAGCCCAGGATACAATTCAATTCTCATGGTCATTGATCATTTTTCTAAAATGATTCACATTATGGCAACCACATCTGATGTAACAGCAGAAGGAGTGGTGAGACTGTTCAGAGACAACATTTGGAAATATCATGGACTTCCTGAAAAAATTCTATCAGATCAAGGTCCACAATTTGCTTCCAAAATGATGAAAGAGTTAAATCAGTTGCTAGGCATTAGAACAGCCTTATCCACAGCTTATCATCCACAAACAGATGGTCAAACAGAAAGGATTAATCAAGAGATAGAGCAGTATCTCAGAATCTTTGTTGGCCATCAATGAACTGATTGGATGAATTGGCTACCCATGGCAGAATTCTGTTACAATAACAGAGTAAATGCCACAACCAAATATTCACCATTTATGTTGAACTCTGGACAAAACCCAAGGATGGGGCTTGTTTGAACTGGGCAAGACATCCACTATTGATTTGGTAGAATTTTTTATTGAAGGGTTAAAGAGGATGAGGGAAGACACAGAATCAGTGCTAAGGAAAGTGGCTGATGATATGAAGAAATATTACAATGCACATAGAGGAGAAACCCCAAAATATCAAATTGGAGATAAAGTTTGGTTAGACACTTCTAACATACAAACAGGACAACCAACCAGGAAATTGGATCACAAAATACTTGGTCCTTATTCAATCATCAAAGTGCTTTCAAATAATGCATATGAATCAGCACTTCCCAAGTCTATGAGAATCCATCCTGTCTTCCGTGTCATCAAACTTCTCCCCTTTACTCCAAATGATATTCCTGAAAGAATCATCAAAACCCCTCCTCCTATTATCAAAGGCAATGTTGAACAATATGAAGTTGAAAAGGTCTACTTAAGAATGGGGTGTCAGTTTGTAAGCAGTCCCATATTAGGGGAAAACCAAGTGTAACAAGGCTGACATGTGGTTTTTTTTGTCTTTGAAGTACCACTACTAAGACTGTCCTTGTGAGGCTCATGCTTAGACAGCAAGGTCACAAGAGTAAGAGGAGGAGATTGGTGAAGGGATGAGGCAATACACTTAGGATGAAGTCACACTATCAGGCAGATATCCCAGATGTATAAAGCTAAGGAAATACATGCTATGGAAGTGCCCTATATATACTAAAGAGATCGGCACACAGACTGTGTGCTGTCACTATAGGGCAGGCATATGTAAATAAGATGCACAGCATTGCACAGCATCAGTAATCGACTGTGAGAGTATGAATCATATATGTACAGTAATAAGTCCAATGACAAATGGATCTGAGTCATAGATAATCGTGATAAGATCTACAGATGATATGATAAGATGAGATAAGATGAGATAAGATATATCCTGTAGATCTTGAGTGATAAGATCAAAAGAAATCATAAAATGGAAAGAAATTTTATTACATCCTGACAGCCTTCTGGTGTCTAGGGGATTTTATGGCTTGCACCCTTCAGTATTTTGTTGTGGTCATGATTGCAGATTACCCTCTCATACCTCCACAGCACATATCAGCATGTGTGATGCTCATCACTGGACTCCAAACTGGATTACATAAGTCTCAGCTATCATTAGCTTCTTGGCTATTTAGGTCTAGAGTCCATCCTGATAGTGCAGGAGAGGGCAGGCAACAGGAACAAGGAGGAAGAAGGAAAGCAGATTGATTGATGGCACCCACATGGTGAGCAGAGGGGAAAGAGAGTGAGGGAGGGAAAAGAGGAGGAGTAGAGCCAGACAGCAGAGGACACCAGACATGAGGGCACAGAGTTGACAGAGAGCTAACTACACAGTAGAAAGCTTAGAGAGAGACAATGATGTGGGGAAAGAAGAAGACATAATTGCAACTAGATAGAATTGTGGCACTGCTACAAAGATGAAGACAACAACATGTCTAAAAGAAGAAAGAGGGAAGAAGAAAGAAGTAATGACACACAAATCAGATAGAGATAGGAAGATAAGATAGAGATGTAGATGAAGATGAAGATGGATAAGATATAGATGAGATAAATAGAAGGATATGTGAAGAACTGCTCAGTGGCATGATAAATTGACATATTCCAACATATACAGAGCTTCTAGATCCTCACAGGAAGTCACCCAATACCCATTGTGGTAATGAAGGCCCATTTTCTCTTGCTGGCACACAAATGCCACCATGTTGAACAACTCCTCTCCATGGAGATCATCATTGGCCAGAGACTGCAGCAAGAAATGGCTGTCATCATCATAGTGTATTATTTCAAATGAGGCAGTCTAACAATCTAGAATTCTATTGTTATTGATTTAGAGTTGATATGTCTTATACAATTTAAAGGGGAACTCTACAATTTGAAAGTTCATGGGCGGGACTCGAAAATTTAGATCTAGAGTCCATCTAGCACTTCTAGATGCTCACGGGAAGTCACCCACTCACGCTTATCCTGTTGTGACAATCTGCTCCACACTCACATGCTAGCTTAGTGAGCCTTCGCAAAAGTTCCGCGTCTCGCTGCGCTTAACTGGGACTTTTCTAGCAGCTATGGTTCACCAATGTTACGAATGCATCCATGAATAATTGCTGAATATCATGATATAGAGGATAGAGCAATCTTAGACAACAGGGAATGACACCAGATGCTACAATCTTGCTTCGACACCCCACTGTAATGTCAGACCTTGCAAGGTTAATATACAAAAGATATTGTTTACAAGGATATTGTTCCCGTTTCCGACGAGGTACACGACTGCATGGGGTTTAAATAGTTCAATTTCCTCCCTCAGTCATTTCCACCATCAACTGAGCTTATACACTGTAGTTTCCTAAAGTCAATGCAGGCAATATGTACACCGAATTGTATTTGGGTGCCCGTGGTTACGATGTAAGTATAGCAATCAACATTCTATCGTTCTCGATATCAGACCTGAGATATCATTCTCTACGCCGCAAGACCATTTTCCTCGAAGAATGCAGCGACGCAGACATCATTCGCAAGTATTACGTACCTGGATCAGATAAGCGACATTGTTGTATGAAGAAGTATGATACAGTAAATGAATACAAATGCATCTACAAACCAGAGTTCGCGTCTCCGAGCCATTGCTTAAATTTGAGTACCACCAGTCGACCAAAATCCGTCACCAACAGAACTGTATCCTGCGAGATCACGATATTCACGTCGGGGATCGGTTGTAGACGTCTGTATGCCTGTGGGAGCCAGCACACTCGCTGCTCGCGTTTCTCTCCTCCGACCCGCCAGATCCAACCGTCCTCTCGCAACTTCAACAATGTCTCCAAAGAGGTAGGCACAAGGTCATCTGCGGCGCATGGGGGGCGGTGCTGAGAGGGTATGAGGAAGACGCCATGGTCAGTGACGATGGATCTGTGGCTATCGAAGAAGGAGCAGGAGATTGTACGATGCGAGGTATGGCATTTAAAGAGCAGTTGGCCCTGCTTGGTCGATCTTGCCGATGCCACGTCCCAGACAAACACATCGCCCTCCAATCCACTCGTCAGAAGCCGCGTCCCATCCGCAGCCCAGGCGACGCTTCGGCTTGCTTCAGGGCCATTTCCCAACTGAGGAATAACTTCTTCACCCGTGCTAGCATCTAGCAGGCCAACCAAATCGCTTAGGTACGCGACCAGGTCGTCTTGTGGAGAATACGCCACGGATTTGATAAATCCGGGGACTTCTGATTCCCACAGATGGGTGCGGCTGTCCAGGTCCC
Organism: Albatrellus ellisii; assembly: GCA_003314395.1. NCBI lineage: Eukaryota > Fungi > Basidiomycota > Agaricomycetes > Russulales > Albatrellaceae > Albatrellus > Albatrellus ellisii. Next base: position 6,471 of record QLPN01004094.1, on the reverse strand, counting down.
AGACTTCGGCGTGGCCCGGTATACGCCTATCCACAAATATGACCTGTCTGCAGTCGGAACGGAATATGACAGATTTGACACCCTCTTTGAGCAGGGTCTTGAGTCCGGCATATAGCTGACCAGACTGTAAGTCGAAGATGCGAACATCTGCACCTGACCACCTGTATAGCGCGAGAAACTTGTCGTCGGGGGATATCACCATATCTCGAGATGACTTGTCGAATAATCCACCGCGCCGCCTCCACATCAGCTTGTTTGACTCCACCTTCCGTACTTCGATAGTCCCATCAGATGAACTAATGGCAAAAATGGTTCCGAGCGGGGACAAAGCAAGGCTGGTGATAAAGGTACCCTGGTGCGATAATTCCGGGACGTCCGTATCCAACAAACGTATGTCGCCGTTGCGAGATGTCGATGCCAAAAGTGATAGGTCAGGGGAACACCGTACTACTGAAACTCGGGGCGCATGTCCTTGGAACTCACGGATTCGCTTCCAAGTCTGAGCGTCCCAGATATCACAAGAAATATCGGTCTCGTTGGTGACCCTGGTAACAGCGAGGTGTGCCGAGTCCCATGAGAAGGACAGCGAATGTTGATCGAAGGGCAGGCGATGTCTAGGCTTGATTGTCCTTTGTTTTATCCATCTCTGTGCATCCCAGACAGTGAGAACGCCTCCCGTAGACAAGGACACCGCAAGCTTCTCGTTGGGTGCCATAGAGAAAGCTAAATGCCTCCCTAAATGGTCATGCTGCACAATGCAGGAAGCTGACTCAAGGTCAAAGACTACTATGGATCCGCGCGTCGACGCCACCACCAGCCGGTTTTGGCTAATAAATTCCAACGATTTCTCGTCCTCAGGCGCTCTAAGCACCTTTGTGGACCTGTTGGCGGCATCCATGAACCAGACGTGGACCAGCCCTGTATTGCCTCCTGACGCTATACATAGACCATCGGCCGAGAATGCGATATACCGAGCCGACCTTGGTTGTCCAGCATATATGTCGACTTGCGAACCAGTTGTCGCATCCCAGATTCTGATGGTTCCATCATCCGAACTTGCGGCGATGAGCAAACCATTGGGCGAGTACGTAACTGAAGAAATAAGATAAGTGTGACCCGTCATGACCTGCAGAAGTGCCCCAGTTTGGACGCTCCATAGCCGGACGGTGTAATCGGATGAAGTAGCCAGTCGACCTCCGTCTGGAGAAAAGGCGACGCAACGACATTCACCACTGGCAACATGTCCCTCCAGCACACGTGCACATGAACTCCGAGACTCCTCTTGTCCTTCCTTGACATCAACGCCGGATCGGAACTTCGATCCGTACACTTGTGATAATCGAGATTCGAGGGGCAGAAAGGGGATGACGTAGTGGTGAAGCTGCAAACATGCCACACTGATGGTGGGGTAAAACTCTCGTACCATTCTCGTACAGTCGCCCAGAAGGCCGAGAATCTCAGTCTGGAGAGGTGCCACTTTCTATTCCCAACCAACATTGTTTGTTAACCGACCGTGCTGAGACACCGAGACATCTCACCTTGACGATCCGGTATGTGGACTGCAGCGCAGTGACCGCACCATCCAATTCGCCTAACAAGCTCATTAATTCCAGCCAATTCAGCAATTGATCTGAGCAAAATCCAAGGAGAAGGTCCAATATCGTATTGTGCACGTCACCGCTTGACAGGTGAGATGCCCAATGCCGGCATGCGTATTGCACGTGGGCGGGAATAAGAGTTGCAATCCGCGTCGACAGATCGACGACGTCTTGATTATACAGCGATGCGTCTCCAATCTTGCACATGTCCGGAGAAAGTGTCTGCAAAATTCGTAGGCAGTGCTCAGCAAGTAACGTATGTTGAAGCTCGGCGTTGACAGAGAAGTTGACATCATCACATCGTTCGATATTGACAAGGAAGTCATGGAACGAGGGGTGAATCAGCCGAACAGGGCCACTTCCTGCGTCGGGAACGATAGAAATTGAGTGCAAGCTGCGAAGCGTCAACCGGACAGTGTTCTCTTCCAGGCCCAGCAAAGCCTCCAGGCCCTCAGGATTAAGCGGATCGAACAGCAGAACCAGAGTACCCAGTACCTTTTTGAGTCTGCTTGGTTGGTCTCCCGAAATGCTAGGGAATGCTTCGTGGAGCACCTGTAGGTACAGCATATCTAGTTGCCGGTGAGGTGAGGTTGTGGATGCAATGTATTTCGTGGATATCAGAATTGCGAGCTGACGCTTCGGGTTGTTGGCATTCCGATCTTCGATAAAATTGGCTGCGGTAGCAGCAAAGATGAATAACCCCTTGGACAACTCAACTAATCTAGTCGAATCCGCCTTCGAAGGCCAGGAAGAGGGCAGTGGGAATGACTGTACGATATGCGAAAACCTTTCCTCGAGATAGATACGAATATCCTTCTGTGAGATATTCCATGGAATGCTATGCAGGACTAGCGCACTTGTGTCATTCATCAGACCCGTGATACGAAACCCCCGCTCGATGTTCGTCACTGGTCGGCTCGAGATGAAGATTTTGAGTGGAGAAAGGCAGCTAGCAAACGTGGAGAGAGCTGACAGAATGGTCGACGTCGAGTTCTCTTCCTTGCATTCATCTAAGGCGTCAATGATGATAATGCAAGGTGAAAATGCCTGGTCGCCCATCACAGCCTGCAACGGTTCCACGATCAGCTTCTCGAGTTGCATCAACGCAAAAGCAGAGTGCAGGTGAGGGTCCTTGCGCATCGCTTCGGATACGTGCTTCTTAAAAGCAGAATTATATGAGGAGAGCTGATACGCGATGGTGGGGAAGATCAGATTGACGTTGCTGCACTCAGCATCGTCTCTCGAGCAGAAGAAGGATGCGCCAAGCTGTCCTGCTTTGCGATAGTGGTACGCGATCGTTTGAGCGATCGTTGATTTGCCGGTCCCTGCCACGCCATCCAGCCAGAAGATCTGACCTTTGACATTCCCTTTCATCGGCAGAATCTCTTCTGCCTCAATATTCTTGCCCTGGAACCATTCATATATTCTGTGAAGGATCTCCGTCCTGGTGTCCTTGGTGCACGAGACTCGTTTTGTCCCTTGATCAAATCGCGCCGCGCTCGCATAGCGTGGCATAGGTCCATCTTGGCTGCATCTCAGTCTAATAGATATGAACATAACAACACGGCACCTACCAGGACTGACCATCTGTGGACGCTACCAGTGTCACTGACAAGGCCGAGCGAGATGTTGGGGTGACGTACCTGGCCGACAGCATGCACGTCCCGACGTATAATCTCTGTATCCGCGTGAACTACATTTTCCATCTTGTCAAAACCCTCTCGTAAGCCAGTTCGTAGCTCCTAGACGCGCGTTAGGCGCCCAAGGACGATCATGGATACGTGCTCAGACAGACCTGTATTCCGAACTCTATCGTGATCGTACTCTCGAGCTGTGTCAAATCTTTAGCCATAGCTCGATCAACAGCATTTGCGGAACGCCTACCAAGAAGCTGTTTAAGGACCACTTGAGCGTCTGCCGACTGGCCACTAGTTCAGCAGTATCTCTATCTGCATTAAAAACGCGAACGAGTCTCCGTCGTCGTTTAATCTGCTGGAGGTTATCCGTCATGTCGACGATTGAGCTGCAAGTCCCACGCTGGCGTTAGACCTCATCGGCACAAACACAACATAATAGAAGTGAAGTAACCTAGACAAGCGCCGTATACGCTGATGGAGCGCCGGCGGACATGCTCCAGCATTTTTCAGTGGGCCCTGGAGCATAGTAACAAGCTTGGAGAGAGACATCTTCAAGTCGTCGACCTCTTCTGCGTTCTGCGCTGCCGTCTGTCGGGAAAAATCAACGGCCACTAAGATACTGCAGAATTGAGAGCAGAAGGGCCGCACCTCGACCATATCCATAACGCTTAGAAGGCCTCCAGCGGCATACTGCAGAGGAGGGAATGCTGAGGATGCCTGTACCACCGTTTGTAAGACCGGCACCAGAACAGAAGATCGGGATGCTGTGACGAAACGTTTGAATATCTTGCGAAATGAGAACCCAGAATCAGAAGGGATTGGGTTTGACATTGTCCTAAGACAAGATGAGACTAGAAAGCACAAAGTTGCTGGTCGCCGTGCAAGTAGGTCCTTATCGACGGCTGGAAAACGAACTTGTGTCGTCTGAAAAGGCGAAGGTGTGAGCGCCCAAACGTAGCAATTATTACAACATGCATGCCAGAAACAGAACAGGCTTTACGAAAGATCCCAAGCAGGAATTTGAGGTCTGGGAACTGGCCATGTGTAGACAACAGATACTCTCACCAGTACTCATATATAGAATCTGCTAAGCTGGTCGGAACTGGCAGTAATAAATTTTTGGATCACGACACGAGTCTGACAGAGTCAGACGGACATTGGTGACAAGGCCAGTGCCATATGAGCGAGGCACGCGTCTGATGCTGTGTCCCTGCTCCACAGGCTCTGCAGCACAACCACTGGCAGACAGTCGATAAACTGCGAGTGCTATCTGTGCTTCATGCATGCTTCATGTCTCATACACCGCTCAAGCTCAAGTCACTCGTATGTATCAGAGCGCTCGAGTTTCATCCTTCTAGAGGCGCAGGCTATCATCGCCTGGTACTTCAGTGTACAATGCAACAAGAGAATGCCTTCGCAGGACTGGCGTAGCGTTGCTGTACATTTCTGCCATGTCTCCCGCACACCAGGTTCCTCTCTTTTGATCCCGTTCTCTTCCTCCGCCTACATCATTTCTCCTTCCGTCTCATCATTCTTCGTTGAGCTCATTCTCTGATGCCCCGTTGGGTTCAACAGTCGGAGACGGCACCCAACCTGACGGCTCAAGTGCGCCGTGCTCGCCTGGAAGGGTGCCACTGACAACGAAGCGCGACTCCAGGGTTGTGTATGCAAGGACTTGCTCTGGGTCGCAGATACCTACGGTGGAATGACCGCGCCCGCGATTACACCACATCAAGAAGTCTACCACCCATGAGACTCGGACGAGAAGCCGGCGGCACACATCATGAAGACCACTCCCCCATCGAAACACAGACCTTGCGCCCACTTCGTCTGAAATGATCTCTCTACAACCGCTCCTCCCTGATGCCAAATTCGGGTGTATTGGTGAATAACACTATCATCGTGCGAAGTCTCCATTTGATTGGTCTTGAGATTGAGCACCACAGGATGCTCTGGTCCACACCAAAGTACACGACTCACGTCTCAGTTAAGAATCAGCATTCGTAATCTAGTTGCTTGAGTAGTAGTTTAAAAAGTAGTTGCGACCATTGCATGGTTCGCTAGACATGTCATGTGAGACCTAAGTTCCCCCACGCATAGCGTTGGGACGGCGTCTGTTCGAGACAGCATAGTTCTGGGTGTGTTGGCACAACCGAGGCAGGTAAGGGGATGACGGATGAACCAACCCTTGTCTTTCGCCTCTTAGGTGGATGGAGTGGATATATTTTATCTGTTTGTTATGCCTTGTGTAGGGTGGGTTCAGTCTAATAGATAATAATGGAAAAAAAAAGGTCAAATGGTCGGGGCGTGCCTCCAGTCCAGCTCATCGCCGCATCATATAACGCAGGCAAACGCGAGATCGGATCACAAGCAGGGGAAAGATGGGGAGAGTGGGTTCCAGGGAACAAGGGAGTAAAAGGCAACGTGGCGGTGAATAGGAAGGTTAAGTGGGTAGCAGAGGAGGAGAGCACCGAATAGCACTTACCAGGAAGTTCTCATCAGCAAATCTGCAGCCACACAAGTCTTCCACGTTGACCTCAAGAAACGCGTGCGGCAACTATTCGAACGGTTCCTTTGGTGCGAGAAGGTCCGATGTATGGATTTGCAGACACTATAATGGGACTTCAGGACAATCACAGCTAGGCTCAGTAACTCACAAGAAAAACAGTCGTCGCTCCTTAAATAATTATGTACATTATCCCTAAACATGTGCCTTGACATGATTGAGAGAGCTGAACCAGCACTTTGTCCTGCATGCGGCGAGTGCGAGGAGACGGTCTACCACTTCCTCTTTGTCTGCCTTGCATACGATGGGGTCCGTCATCGCCTTGGGTTAGCAGTCAGCAATGAAGGGACCGTTTTGCTAAACGACACAAAAGCCCTCAACCCATTGTTCCGATTCATTCATGACAGCAAGTACTTTGACGACACTTGAATGTCCGCACGCTGAGGGACACGAGGGACAAGGTAGCGGAGGTAGAGGACAGATGGTCAACCAAGATGCACGCTGGGAGAACACAATGTGGTCAGGGAACAAGCAGATCTGGAGTGGCTGTAGGGCGATCGCAGAATAAGATAGGATATTGTAACCCCCCCTCATTTATTGAATTTAGACGAAGGTTTACATAAGACTAATCGATGGCCCCAGTTATACATGATGCTTGCTCGCCTTCGTTTTCCGCACATAGGTTTTGCCTCGAGGAGTTTGTTCGAGGTGCGTGTTGAGACATATTGCT